>CAJVPV010001813.1:0-14588 GCA_910591835.1 Acaulospora morrowiae | reverse complement strand
TTTCATAATATTTAAATAGTTATTAAAAAAATTATATTAAAAAAACCAATTCCAAAAATTTATGACTCACACTGTATGTATTAAAATAATTTTGATAATTTTTATTATTTTTATATTATAATATAACCAAAATCAATTATTTTTTAAAAAAATTTTTTAAATTAAATTTTAAGAAAATTTTAATATATTTTAAAAACTTTATTAAGTAAACTTGTTTATTATATTCTTAAATATATTAAAATAGATTTTTATCTTATTTTATCAATTAGTTATTAAAATATTAAAAAATAAAAATTGATATAAAGTACAAGTTTTTTTTGTTACAGACTGTATATTTTTCTTTTATCAAGTTTAATAATGTTAATTATAATTCTATTTGTTTATTCTTTTATTATAATTTTATTTAAAATTTAAAAAATATTATAATTATTTTAACAAACAAACAGTATAAAAACCAAAAATTTATTTTTTAAATAGTTTTTTAAAATTGGAAATGTTATTTTGATCAAATAGAATTATTTTTTAACATTACATAATAATATTTTGTAATGTTAAATTAAAATAAAAAATCGATCTATTTAATTATATTACAGTATAATAAAATAAAAGAATAAACGGAACAAGAATATTAATTGATATTGCAATAATGGTAAGGACAATAACATTTTATTATTTAAAAAATCATGTAACCAACTTTTAATTTTAATATTTTTAGGAAAATTGTTCATATTGCAAAAATGCGATCCGACAATATTTTAAAAAAGTTAAATAATAAATCATAGTATATTATTATTATTATTATTATTATTATTGATTTTTAAAAAATATTGATTATTTTAAAAGTTATTGTCTATAATAAAATACGCTATGATGAAATAAATATATGCAATCATTATGAGCACGGTTGTTATAAGAAATTCTTTATTAAAAAAAAAAATGAATATGCTATACTGCATTTATAATTGAATTTTAATCCTAACGCGTTATTGTTTATACATCTGATACGCCATAATTTAAATATATTCGCAATAGGTGTAGCCGGTAATAAAATAATGGCTCTAGGAATGCAAAAAAGAGGCAAGGTTTGCATTTTATATTTATAAATGAACGTAATATTAGCTCATGTGCTGCATGTAAGTCACGTACTAACAAAGAAATCTCGAAAAAAAAAAAAGAAAGAAAACAATGAGCCCCTATTTAATATTACAATAAGATAAAATAATATCTATTGTGTTATTATGTAATCCACCTGCTATGCGGACAGGTGTCCGTTAGTATGCGTGTTAGAACTGACCAGAAAAGAACTAATGGCAATACTCCGACATTCCCAAATCCCGCCTGAGTACTACAATAGATTGTGATCAGATTGTTACTATATTTTGTGATTCGTGGAGTCGACATGTATGCAATCTGCATTCCTTCCTTCGGGTAAAATTTGACTCATTACTGTCAATTACAAATCTAAGATTTGTTACCCCATTACTCCTCTATCGAGGGATCAACTGAATAATGCGATGTACTGTATTCTTCAGTTATAATTAACATGAGGAGAGAATGAAAAGGAAAGCTGTCATTCAATTCGACATACATCCTTACGAATGAAATTTATCTACTCCAAAAAGGTCAGATTTAATTTTTCAAGTTGTTGAAGACACGGTTCGCTTTTCCAGATAATAATACTAAGGAAAATTTGATGATGTAAAGTCAATGTTTGTGGTAGATTTAATAATTTAGTAACGCTAAAGGAACCGAGATTCTTGATTTGCACACTTGCAAATGTAAGCCTACTCTGCATACATCATGTGTGTGCGCATAACTCGTAGATCTCCAATGCATACGATCATAGTTTCTGTTTGAAAAATATGGTTGATATTGTATCTCGGATAAATGGCTATCTAATTTTTGGTTCAACGGCCACACACATTCAAAACCGAGGTTTTCAAAAGCACGCACAAACCTAAAACTAATTTGTAAATTAAAAATTCGTCCGGCCCTCAATTCACATTAACTTCACTCTAAATTTGGGATTTTTCGACGTATTTGATCGCCGGCAAAAGTATTCATCTTGTGGTACATCATAAAAGTAATAATGTAAATTCGATATTTTTGTTAATGAAACAATAGGAGATTTGTCAACTTATTGTTATCCGCATCCGGAAGAGGAATGGTAAGCTTAGGTTTTTTTTTGATTCGATGACAGCTACCTATTCCTTTTTTGTATTCTGTGTAATCCGTTTTGGTTTATCATTTTTTTTTTCTTTCTTTTTTTTTTCCGTTACTAATATGCACTTCTAGGCGGATAAATGCAATCCTATTGTAAACGCAAAATCCTATTGTAACAAATTTCTTCATTGTTCATCGCACGTATCAATGGATCTTTCTTTGAAGAAAAAAAAAAAAAGCTAACAATTCAATGGCTTGCTCGAGATGCATTTCTCCAACGCAAAGTTGCATCCATTTTTATCAATTCAAACAATGACACTTCTAAAAAAGTCATGTGCAGCATACATGCGCGCACATCTTATGCCACTCCGCCTTACCATCAGTTTACATCCTTTTGTCTCTGTTGCTCGTACATAATTCATCAAGCTAGGACGTACGGCTTCCAACTCTTTCTACCAATGCTGTCTTATGCATCGTTACCAGGTATCCATTTACATTATTCGGGTTAGTCATGCAGCCTCCCGTTTACAATGGCTCCTTTGTTATCGTAAGAAGCATTCGCCTTTCGCTTTCAAAGCCGAAATAGGAAGGGTGAAACGATCATTGTTGTGAAAATGAGCGTTCCGCAATATACCGCAAGAAGCCACGAATTTTTCTCAGAAAGAATAAAATGGGCGATTTTCCGTTTCATCCTCTTTTCATCACGCAACGATTTGATAGAATCTTGTTCACACATACACGAGAACCCTCATACAAATCAATTTTCCCTTCCTCTCCGATTCTTCCACGAACTCATTAATTCCGTTCCCCTTTTCCTTGCATATTTTCCTCGCCTCCTAATTATAATTTTATTCTTATTAGTCATAATGAGTTCTACGAAGTCTCTACAGTATGAAGTTCTCGTGTATCCTCCAACGGAGCAATCGGACGCGATGACCTCTTTTAATTCGGTTCATCAACGATTACAAACTCAACTCAGGAGGTTTTCGTATGACAGGGAAAATATGCAGCAATACTGGATCCCCGATGGATTTCGCCCTGTGCTGGTTCATCGCAATCAGCTAAGGACCAGTTTAGCTGTTAATGACCATAACGACTACCAGTTTAATGTTTCCGCAACCACTTCGGATACAACTTTACGACCGAAACGACATCTTATCTCGAGTTCTTCGAAACCCA
This sequence comes from Acaulospora morrowiae, assembly GCA_910591835.1. Classification (NCBI taxonomy): domain Eukaryota; kingdom Fungi; phylum Glomeromycota; class Glomeromycetes; order Diversisporales; family Acaulosporaceae; genus Acaulospora; species Acaulospora morrowiae. Next base: position 11,246 of record CAJVPV010001813.1, on the reverse strand, counting down.
ACAGAACGTCATCAGTAACTTTCAATGCCACCGCCCTATATTATAAGCTAAAATGTAAAGAATTAATGGATAAAGGCATAATCAAAAGTCCCCCGATTTATCCTCCTTCGAAAATCATTGGGAAAATGTGGAACGAAGAACCAGAACATGCAAAAAGATATTATGAAAGACTTGCCCATAAGATAAAAAAACATCGATTAGCTCATTTCAAACGAAGAGACGTTGCATGTTCCTCAACGCGTGCTGATCACATTCAGCACCAACAACTTACTGCCCCAATAACAAATGATCTTATCGTCTTATCCAAAAACACTGTTCCTCAATCTTCCTCTGAGGACCGTCACGTACTCGAAATCATCAGGCAAAAAAGTTCGACCGAATTTTTCGCCAATACTCTACGAATGTCATGATCCCTACGGGAACTCAATTTATTTCCTCGCGCCGAAAAATCGAAAAACCGATGATTGAACGACGTTCCGGATGCGGATTGAATGTCGCGTCTTCTATCGATACTACAATACCGACTTGATGAACTTTTTCTAAATCCGTTATTCGATTATTTTCCGTATATTCTTTATATTAAAACTTTACGTATTTCGAAAACCCCTTTATTGTAAATATTATTTCCATATACTACGAAAAAAAAAAAAGCAAAACAAAAAACAAAAAAAAACCATGATAAATTCTCCCTGTGGGAGGGGGGAAAAGAAAAAAATAAAAGAGAAGATGGGAGAGTAAATATCTTATATTATAAATATAAACATCATAAACTAAATCTCGATTCCGAGTATAATACCTATATATATTTTTCTTTTTTTTTTCTCTTTTTCTATTTCTTTTATTTGTACAATATTTCTCAAAGTCTTGTTAAATATTTTTCAAGTTTATTTTCTCTGAATTGTTCTTATACTGTAAAAAAAGACAAAAAAAAGTAAATAAACTCACTAAGTCAAAAAAACTAATTGCTGGAGTGGTGTTGATGAAACATCTTTGCCAATGATTTGGATTCACAGTATAGTAAGTACCATTTATGGGAATCCAAGTGCGCAATAATATAAAGTTAATTGAATTTATTAAAGGTATTGGGTTTATTTAAAAAATTTCTATTAAATTGTTTTGCTGCCCACGCAACGGTATGGAAAAACACCAATTCAAAACTCCAAAAAAAAAAAACCCCCCATCCACTAATGTATCTTTTTTTTATATTAATTCAAACAAATATTTCATTAAAAAAATATTAACCAATTTATAATTTATTTATCGTGATTTAAAAAAATCGCGTACAAAAAATATTAAGTTGAATAGTAAAATAAATATTAAAAAAAATGAAATGATACCTTTTTTTTTTATTGTAATTGTATAACAACAATAAATTTTTTTAGATAATTAATTGTTATTCAACTTTTCGTTATCAAAAGTGTCTACAGTATTTTTCTAAATAGGTATGATAACAATTGATTATATTATAGTTGTTGATTTGATTTTTAAGAAACTTGGTTTTCATAAAAAAGGATTTTTGCTTAATAAAAAAGATTGTTTTTTTTTATATTGTATATATTGTTATGTTGTTATTGTTTACCATTAAGAAAAATTTTTTTCATCAATTTAATATTATATTAAATAATTAAAGAATTGTTTGTTTTCGTTGATTTTTTTTTTGACACAAATTTTTGTATTTTATTTAAATAATATGTAAAAGATGAAAAAAGAATAGTAAATAAAAGGCTATTCCATATTTTTTCATTATTAGAACTAATGTACTTTAATGTTAAAATAAACAAAATTGCTTGGTTTAGAATTAATAAAAGTATTGAAGAAAAGAATTGTTTTTTTTTTATTTGATCCTTATTTTATTATTATTATTATTATTATTATTATTATTATTATTTTAATGTTCATATATGACTCATTTTTTAAGCATTTGGTAATTTAATAGAGTTTACATTACCCTGCCATAAAGGTTAAATTATCATCTATGCTTTAAGTACAGCAGTACTTCGACAATTATAGAATACTGGAAACGAGAAATTTATATTAGAATTTGATGTAATTATCCTACCATTTTTACAATATAATACACACATAAATACAATTTGTCTGTGTGGTTCCAACCACATACAGTATATACACGAACAAATATAAACAATTAAACAGTTGCGGTTGACGGTTCCACATCTTATCGAATCATACCATCCAACTTTAAAGCGGACCTTATCTCCTTCTTCTTTTTTACAGGGGTGTTGAACACCTTCCAGAATCTCAAAGTGCTATCATCACTGCCGGCACCAGTAACGATATCTTCACCATTTGGAGATAAAGCGAAATAAAGCACTCGAAATGTGTGTCCCTTCAAAGTGGAAAGCTTTTCCATTGACGGGTATTTCCAAACGATTACATCGTTTTTCCACCATCCGTGGGTGGAGACGATTTCATTTGCGCTTGGCGACCACTGCAGGTTGCATACCTTTTTTAACGCAAAACGATTGAACGAACCGTGAATTTAAACTTATGGATGATGAACTTATTAAGTAAATTTATTATTAATAATGGATAATAAATACTTGAGATTTGACATTGTAACTTGTCAAACATCTTGCGTTCAATGTATTCCAGAAGCAAATTCGACGGTCGCGGTGACCACCTCCACTAGCCAGTAGATTTCGGCTATGAGGACTCCAGGATAGAGCGCGCACGGCAGCTTTGTGTTCACCAAGCTTATAAGCCGGGTAGCAATTATTTCCTTCCCATATGAATAATTCTCTGGAGTTACCTCCACTTGCCAACTGATCTCCTTCGTGGTTCCACTTCAATCCGCATATCTTGCGAGAACACGTGGAAACATGAAATAAAGTTTGACATTGTCAAAGTCACGCGTCAATGTATTTACCTCGGATTTATGCCCGGTTAGAACACGAAAAATGTCGTGAGGGCTTCTTGGATCCCGGTGGAAAATGTAACGATCGGCACTACCAGTTGACAGTAATTTACCATTCCACGCGGCGGCCCCTTGGAGAAAACGAATTATCTACCGAACACGAGAAATGGTACGTAAAAAGCATTATATCCATTGATCTTATTACCAACTCGAGACTGGTGATTGCCCATTTCACGGATTTTCATAAGTTTACACGCGTCCCAGAGTTGCACTTTCCCTTCGGCGGTGCCAATGGCAAGTTGTGATTCCTGTGAAGAAATGCATACGTGAAACATTATTATACCAGGTGAATAAAGAGTTTGATATTTTTATATATTGCATACCTGAGGAAGCCATCTCACAGATGATATCAGGTGGGAGCCACCCAAATCGCACAGTTTCGTCATCTAAGAATGATATCGCATTATTCATCCGAAAATTTGAGAGTATAACAATGACTAACCTATTCTATGCATCACACAGACCTTTGACGTCTCGATGTTCCACAAATAAACACAACTTTCAAGGCCCAAGCTTAGCATATTAGAGCACGACCAATCGACCACATTCAAATAAAAGTCGTCCTAAGGGCATTGTAAATTTTAATATTATTGACTACGAATTTGAAATTTTTAGATACGTCATAGCAAGAATTCACCTTGAGCCTTAATTCGTGGCAAAATGCAAGCATTTGAAATGGCGAATCATCAATAGTTCTTTCGGTTTCACGCGGCATTATCATTAAACCTTCAACTTCGCGAGAAAATGGAGTGGTAGAATAGACTTCTCTTAAAGGTGTGTCGAAAACGTGAGGGCGCTTCGGTAATGAAGATCGAAACCTGAGAAGATTCTGAGACGGAGAACTTGATTGAGGATCAACAGATTCGACCATTTCCATGTTAGACTTCTGAGGGAACATTGTCTTTTGGATGATGAATTCACGGACACGATTCTCCTCTAATAGCTCTGTTATTCTTTTAGACGACGTTTACACGAAAGGATCTTTTGCACACACACAAGTAATGCTTACATACGTTTTTTCCTTTTGTTCTCCAGAAAGTCACCTTTCCGCTTTGACGAATTTTGTTCTTCAGACGCTGCCAAGCGTCTTTGGAATTCGAACTGCATGTCATTACTTCTGGTGGGAATAAATCTATAACACAGGCGTGTCACTTCAAAGAAAGATATACCATGATCTTCAATATTGTATGAATTGACATAATACCTATCGCTGTAAGTGCGTAACATCATATTTCCATCTTTGCCCGTTGACTCCGTATCGAAAGAACGACCATCGGAAGCGAGAAAGGGCTGGGACTCTTCCGAATATAAGGACGAAAAAGATGAGGATCTTGAATCCCGGAAAGAGCTGTCGATGGTTAAGGAGAAAGACGAGGAAGAGGTTGAGGCGAGATCCAATGCTTGCCCATTCTCACGGTGAGACATAATTCTTTACTTGAATAGATGTTAGGAGTCACGAAAATAGTAATGTGGATTACTTTGTGCAAAAAAAAAAAGTTATGGTGTGTGATATTCTTATTTATATAAAAGAAATGACAATAGTAGTAACCCAGCACTTTTCTAGCAGAATTATCGACGCCAAAAGGTTCGCCGAGTCTATTTTTGAGGTTTCCTTTGCGCAAGTGTCATTATTCGAGTCTAATTTTGATATACACGAAACTTTGTTTCACACAGGCCTTTTGAAATTACAATTATTTGAGTCTATTTTTTTTTTCTAACAATTAAAAGCTTAATGGTGAAGGCTGAATGAAAAAATGAAAATCTATAGCCAAAACTTTAAACCTCGGACCTTATTTAACTTAAATAATCAAGATTAGTACTGTTCATTGACTTGTATCTTTTTCTCATTCAATAAGGAACTTTGCATAAGCGGCCTCAGTTAACCAAAACTAACTTGAATAGGTTAAAAAAATTGGATTTATTTTATAATAACAGATGTGCTCTTATTATACACGGATAAATAAGAATAGTCAACAAGGTTATGTATAAGCTTATTATAATTACTCTATGAACCCTATGGAAAAAAATTTACCGAACGCAGTATTGTCGTGAAGAGCACGGGTAATTCCAACGTTCGCGTAGTAAAAATTCCTGAGTCAAGAAAATGACCGAAAGGAAGGTGGATTCAATGGCACGTTCTTTTAATTAAAAATCACAAACTGTAAATGAACGTAGGGTGCAAATCTCCCATATCTTTAATCTCTGTATCGGTCTTTCCTTCCAGTAATTTCGCTGGGTCATCATTTTTTATCCTATTTTCCCTTCTCAAAAAAACGTAGAACAGCACCGCCGAGAACAATGATACTATCAGACAACACAAGGTTATTACGTGACCAGTTTGGTAGTCCGGAGAGTCCTTGGGTTGATACACCTGAGCGGCTATTATCCCTCCAACATTACCGAACGCAATCATTATTGCACTACCGGTCGCGCGCTTCACATTCCCTGCGAGATTGTTGTTCAGCCTTTTAGAAATGAAAAAGTTTCGGGGAAACGAAAGGATATTAATGAATAAAATTAAATCGGGGTAACTTTCACATATGTCATCAGAAATACCATGTGATGGTTGTAGGAACACAGGGAAATAGTCCTCCACCTACAATGCAGGCTCCGGTGTATTTTCCTGAAGATCATGAAAAAAATTTTTTTTTGTAATCTCGTCTTTAAATTTTAGGGTTTAAATAGAGAGAAAAAAAAAAATCATTACCGGCGGTAGGAAGGTCAGGAATAATAAGTAATATATATCCAATGATCGAAATTATCAAACAACCAAAGAGGAAAGGGCCTCGTTTGGATAAACGATCGGATAATACAGTTACCACGATAGTGTCTATGCAGCCAATTAAGAATGGTGGTGCGGCGAGTAGTTGAGAGGTTACTTGATAGTGATATAAATTAGATATTTTTTTCAGTCATTCGTATATGCTTCAGAGGAAATATGACTAACTGATTGATTACCTTCGTCGAACCCCATCCCATTGACAATCGCCGGATTGAAAAATGAAAATGAGAACATGGCTATGGTGATTCCGATATACACGAGTGATGCATTCCACACTTTCTAACATAATATGATGGAAAAACTTGGTCATTCAAAGTAATTCATGAATGGGCGAGAACCTGTTCCACAAACGAGGTATTAAACATAAACTACAATTACCCAATCTCTGATGGCTTCCAACACGTAGTTCATGGTGAAATGAGGAGCGTAGGCATCTCCCGCGTCGCGTTTCAATCTATCAGTGATCAGATGTCGCTCTTCTTCAGTTAACCACATGGCGGTTCCTGGATAATCAGTGATTAAGAAGAACGCTATAAAGGCAACTAGAATTGTCACAATGCCATCGATTATGAAAATCTATTTTTGAAAAGGAGTTTACTTTTGGTGTTTCTTTCTTGCATTCGCGATGAACCAAAAAGTAAACAATTTCACACTTTACCCACTGCCATCCGCTAAATCCATAAGTTCCATCCAAGTGCAATACAATAATATATGAAAGGAGACCGCTAAACGCTCCGGCAAGCGCGGAACCTGATACTATTAATCCAATTCGAAAGTTTTGTTCAGAACGTATGTACCACATTGTGATGAAGAATACTATGCCAGGAAATAGACCCGCTTCGAACGCGCCCAGAAAGAAGCGTGCGACCAACAGCCCCTCAAAACTTTTCACCTTGAGAAACAACGAGCAGAAAATTCATTAATGAGAAAATCTTTAATGCTAAGGATCATTGTGCTTACAATGGCCGTTAATGTCATTACGGTGCCCCATCCGATCATAATTGTGGGAACTAAGATTTAAATAAATCAATTGATTAGCTAGTAGCGAATTCTTCAAATTCTTGGAAACTGAGAGATTACTTACGCCATGTCGAAGGTCTGGTCTTCACCAACATTATGTTTGACGGCACTTCAAATATTACATATCCACTTTATTATCATTATTATCGAATTATTAGTTGATATTTTCACCAAGCCGAATGCTCCTAAAACCATTAGTCATACGTACACGAAGAATATTCCTATAGCCCAATTATACTGATCACCCCTCAATCCTAGGTCGACCTCAATATCTGCTAGTTTCGCGTTTCCAATGTTAACCCTTTGAAAGGAATTTTAAAGGAAAACGTGATCATCTGGAATACTACTTCTCTTCATTTGCGTTTTTTTTTTTACGTACCTATCCAGAAAACTAAGAACATAAAGAAGCGTCACCAGAGGTATGAGCCTGATATCCATCTTCTTTAACAATCTCCTTTCCTCTTCCGGACCACCTCCCCGATCCACGAGCTTTCCTTTTTCTTTCGACATTGACGAGAATTATTTATTTACTGAATTATTACTACACTATGTCGTCTTATGACTTGCCTATTGTTTTATTAATACCATGTATATTGTCTTTAAAGTTAAATTATTTATAAGGGTTGACCGTCACACGAATAAAACAATTTAGAGTCTATAAATCTCTCCCGACTTTGTTTCATTATCCAACCACCAGAAACCGTAAAACCAACTCTCTCGGATTGTCGTTAAACACTTGATATATTATTTTGTTACTTTTTTTTATCAAGCTCCCCTTTTTCAACCTATGCTGACGACAATTAGGGTAATGTCTGACCAAAAAGCTTTCCATCTGCACATTCTTTCTTATTTCACGATGTGATCGATCCTACACAAAAATTCTGGTTAATCCAAGAATGAGAACAAGAGTTGATAATTTGAGGCTTTCTTTTTTTTTTTCCTTCTAGAGTGCATAATTTGCCTCTCACAAATCTTAGGAATCAAGTTTTTCTCTTATACCAAAGCCTTTCATTTGGTCTTTCAAATTTTTGTATAAATTTCCAAGTTCACTCGGTACAAAATTCCGCATGCAAGCCCCCAAATATTGATATATACGCACACACGAACATACGTAAAAAGGCTTGAACATATATATATTGGCGAGCTTCAGGCCAAAAATCATTTGGCTTCAAAAATGTGGCTTGATAAAAACTATTGTGTATTCTAAAACTTTCAGCCTGTCCATTGTGAGGGCGAATTCTGAGATGATTTACTGTCACGCTCGGCATTGCCACACAAAAAAAACATTAACCGGATGATAACATGTTCGCATGTCTAATTAAATCACAAATTTATCTTTCATCTTGTTTTCAACGGCAGAAATTTTATGTTCAATCCTCATCATTATCAAATTATTGTCATTCGGGTTTCTAAACTTTGATTCTCGAATCATCCAGGCTCTCGTTGAGATCTGTTCTGCAAGAAAAAAAAAAATAGTGAGGAGTTTGGTTTAATTACTTACCTTAATTGAAGCGATTCATACGTTTAACACGAGCTACCGAGAGATGTCAATTAAAAAAAATATTACAGTATTTCGGGCAAATTAATCAAAATGTTGTTAATCAACGGCGACCGTGATTTGCATTAAAACTTCAAGATACGGTGTATTCTAAGATATTTTTTTTAAAAAAAAAATGGTTCAGTTGAATATAAAAATTTAAATGGTTGCAGAGCAAGTGGTAAAAATAAATGCCTTCATGATACCACTGTTCATTATTGCTAAATGAATCAGGTTGTAGCTTTTCACTTCAATAATCGAATAGTACAGTATAATGAATGTTTATTAAATTTACCATTTATATAATTGATCAAAAAAAATATCAATTCAGCATGTTTTAACACACATCATATCCTTTAGATTTTTAGTACTATATATTGTGTATAAGACAATGTTCAAAACAAAAAAATTATTACATTAAAAAATCATTTTAAATAAATAATCCCATGTTAAAAAAGTAGGGATAAAAAATAATAAATATTATTTATGTCATCACTTTTTAATTATTTAATAGAAATTATCTAAATATTGAGTTTATTTAATGAATTCTGATTTAAGGTTATCATGTACAGTGTATAGTGTATTTATTGTACTCAATTTGGATTCAAATATCGTCCCTCTCGTTCGGCACATAAAGCACATCTTAGACTCAAGATTGGTTTCCCTGCTCGTTATTATTATTGCATTTCGGTTTCTCATTGGATTTAACACTTTCATCTTTTTTATGATCGTCGCCGTCACCCTTGTGTCTATTCTGCATCTCTTTTTCCAAATCTTTTTCTAGATGTCCGACAATGCCTTTTATACACATACAGTACATAATTAAATAAAAGTGTCAGCATCATTATATGTATTCTATCAAGATTGAACATATTGATTTGTTCCTTCACCTTTACGATCTTTTACATTTGGCGGATAAACAAGATGCTCACGATCTTGCCAATGGGGCCTGTCATCATCAGTAATTTCAGCTGGAAGATCTTTGTCGTGTTTCGGTAAAGCGTGAAACACCACGGAAGAATTTGGTTCTCGGCCTAAAGAAAGAATAAAAGCAAGCTTTACACTTTTGACACAAAGAATTCATGAACTATGATAAAAACTTACCAATAGATGAACTCATCTTTTTACAAGTAAATTCGAAGAAATGAAAAATATCGCTTTTTTACTACAAGTAATTCGAAGGAAGAGTAACACTTTGACCTGCAATTCGAAAACTTTATAACGTTGTGAATATACAGTATATCATCATTCCAATTACGTATTTCTTATATCATGGGAAATAGTTTGATAATAAACTTATTACGCAACAAATTCCACATACTGTAATTGAATTCAAAAACATGTACGATGTTGTATAATTAACATAATTTGACAGATTCCCACCTGGCAGGTAACCATCTCGTCTGAACGTTTATATTGGAAGGCATCTACTAAAAAAAGATTATGTCATAAACGAATAACATTAAATAATAAAAAAATTACTGTGATAAATTAATAACCAATCAAAATGTCAAAAATCACAATCGTATATTTTTTTTACCAATGTTTAATAAAAAATAATAATTTGGTTGTAATTTTATTATTTTTTTTAACTCAAATAATTAATAAACATAATTATCCATTTAATAAATATAAAATTAAAATTAAAAAATATACTTATCTTTTATAAATTCAATCAATCAATCATTTTTCTCAATTATCTATACTATAATATTCTATTTTAAATCTTGAATTTAAAATTATAATTACTAAATAAGTTTTATTTGTTGAAAAAGTATAAAAAATTACTATATTTGTTTGTCTATATCAATTTTAAAAAATTAAATCAACTTACTTTTTTTTTAATTCAATAGTATATATAACTATTTAATATATCAAATTGTAATAAGTTTTTATATTTAAAATAAGTTTCAAAGTTTTTATTTTAAATATTTTACAAGTCTCTTTTGATTTTTCTTGATATTGAAATAATAGTTGAAATTTTTATAAGAAATTTACAAAGCTAGATATAAATAATTTAAAATAAATAAATAAATAAAATAAATTTTAAATATTATAAATATATATAATATAAAAATATTTGTTTTAATTTATTATTAATTTTTTTAAAAAAATGATTAATATATAAGAATGTTTATCTGTTATTAATATATTAAATATTATCTAGTATAACTATCTAATAACTCACTGCTAAAACTTATTACTTATTCTATATAAATATAAGTTATAACAGTTCAAACCAGCATATCTAAATTATACTAATAATATTAAATAATATTTATATAATATTTATTAAAAAATATAAATTCATTTTTCTATATATGTATTTATATTTCTAAATCATATTTTTGAAATACATATTTGTTTTTTTATATTATTATTTTTTTCTATCTATATATCTTTATAATAGTCTTTGTTTCTTTAGTTTTTTTTATTCTTATATTATTTTACATATGTTTTTTTAACTTTTGATATGATTTTTAAATATTGTTTTGATTAGACTCTTAAATGTTTTATTTATATTTTTTTATTGTATTTTTTAATAATTATTATAATTATTTTGCTTAATAAGCTTTTAGTTATAAGTTTTTTTTTATCTTGTTTTAAACATTTGTTATTTTTATCTTTTTTATTGCTTTTTTAATTATCTTGTATATTGCTTATTTGACATATGTATTATATAAGTTTTTCTTATTATAATGAATTATTAATATATGTTCTATATTTTCTATTAAATTACATTTTATATATTTGTTTAATATATACATATTTATAGGATTTCGATCGGTACCATTCAATACAATATTTCATAAAATCGATACCGAAAATATTTTTTGGTATTGGTACCAGTAATTATCGAAAATTTTCGGTATGAAACTTTGCAATACCGATACTGAACCAAAAGTATCAAAATTATCAAAATTAAATAAGTTTATATTTTTAACATAGCATATATTTATCATGTACAAAAA
>CAJVPV010001812.1:0-14590 GCA_910591835.1 Acaulospora morrowiae | reverse complement strand
GGAATTGGCAGGCTTGAACATATATTTTATCGAATAAATAACTTGACCTTTACAAAACAAATCACCATTGCCTCTTTTGCCTGATCTCATACACCTCAGAACTGTACTAATTTGTACACCTCTAGGAACTTTAGCATATCACATTGGTCCTGTCCATTTAAAATGCCTCCCTGCTACTAGTTTTCCGTCTTTATCTTTCTCCTGAGGTAGAAACGATATATGACACTATATTACATCTTTCTGCAGATTGATCTACTGAAGTGACAACATCTTTTTTTTTTGCTAATGCTGCTTTTATTTGTTCAAGCCAGTCTTTACAGTTCTTCTTTTATTTCTTGCTGTATTTTGCAACTGCTCTGAATATCATTATTACATTGCACTATATCGCACTCAGGTTTCTGGATAATACTCATAATAATGTTCTTATACTCAATTAGAAGTTTTTTTATAGAATGCTTTGTCTATATTATTCTGTAAATTGTTATTATTGTACAAAGTGCTAACTTTATAAAGACATCGAAATAGGTTTTCATGAACTTTCTTTTGAATCTTTGAACAAATATTTCTATTATTCTATGAAATCTAGAAGATTTCTTTTCCAGTGTCCATATTTTCCAAGTAATCATTAGCATTATTTTCTTCTTGATTATCTCTTTTTTATCTTTGTTATATGATATTGGTAATTTTTTTCTTTATACAGTGTCTGATTCTTCTGCAATTATTTTTATCAGCTCACATTGTTCTTCTAATCCATTTTTTTCCTTCTCATCAATATTTCTTGGTTTTCATATGTCATCGACAGATCTTTCATTATTGCAATATCTTGCTTTTTCACAATAATTTTTTTATTAGCCCATATTAATCTTCTGTCTTACCCTTATCCTTCTCCTTGGTTTCATTAACTGTCTTGAGATTCTCTTTGGTCATCACTAATGTTTTTTCTAATTAAAAGAAATACATCACAGAGTCTAGAATCTCTAGTCATATCTCATTATCAAAGTTGGGACTACTACTTGCTTTTTGCAATGCTTCACTTTTGTTAATATTAAAGAATATCAGCTATTTTTCCTTATCCTTATCAGTTTTCTTTCCAGTAACCACTGATATTATAATCTTTTTCATACTTATGATAGTCTCAATCTCCTCTTGTTGGTTTTGGTTCTGGCACAAACTTCTTTCTTCATATTTGATCTTGTAACTTTTGTATATTGCTATATTCAGGGCTTCTCCCAGGTTAGTTGCATTTATTACAGCTGATAAAGATAATATGTCCTTTCTCAATCCAGTTATAAGCAGCCATTCCACTGGTTTTCTATAGTAGTTTCTGTCAAGATAAACCTTCTCAAGTAACCTTTCGAACCTATAGATATACTTGAATACCTTTTTATTTTTCTCTTGTTCTATGTTCTTTAATTTATTTTGCTATTGGCGCTATTGTTTTAGCACTGCAAAGTAGTGTACGAACGTTGGCGTGAAACTTTTTTTGTAATCATTTTCATTGTTCCAGTAAATGAAACAATCTTGGTGGTCATCATACCAGTCTATCACGATTCCTCTCAAATATATCACTGCTCTTTATAGCTTTTCATTATTTGTTTATTTTCTTATTTTTGTAAACTTTTCGTAAAGTTCCATCCATGATTATGGGTCTTTTTCTTCTTCACTACTGAATCTGGGTATTCTAATATTATGGTCCTTCTTTTCTTTTCCTGGATTGGCAAAAGCATTCTTTTTTGTTTTCTAAACAGATCGTTGTTATAGAGCAAGAGAAATTCTTTTTTCATATATGTTGTGTATAACTTTTATCATTGTTGCCATTAATTAATAATCAAGGCAGATCACAACTATACATATGTTTGATTTTAATTCAGATATTTTTCAAAACCCATATTACAGTATATTCGTATTACTAAGTAACAATTAGTAAGTAATTGAAAATCATATTTAATTCAGAATCGTATTGTTGATTAAATTTCTTTTTATTGTAATAAGGAAACATATATAATCACGACAATATGTTCTTGTATGGGTATAAGAAATGTAAGGTCTTGTTTTGGCAAATAATATGTTTTTTCAATTAGGATTTTGGTTAATACGAGTTTTTTTCTAAAATCAGCAAAACATCTGATTGCACAATTTTATTGGAAAAGGAGAGAGTAATGAATGTTGTTCTTTATTAGGTCTGCTACCAAATGTTATCAGTACATGGCAAGTCTGTTGCTAATCTGAACTAGGTCATTACATAATAATAGATAAATAGAGGTTTGTGTTGCTTGTTCACCAAAAGTACTTATTAATAAACTCTCTTCTTTCTAAATGCCAGTTTAATCTATATTATAAGCCATTGTAATCTTTCAAGATTCTGTGAGCAGCAAATAATCAAATTAGGTAAGTTTATTAATTATATCGATAAAATACAATAAGTATAAGTTTATACAATATTGATGGTTATTTACTATTTCAACTATATAATCCATTTATATTTATATCTGCCACAATGCATATGTTAATCTATCATCATGTCCTGCAAATCTTCATTTAGACTATTTAAGCTTCTTGATGCAGGGTCCAATGAATCACACCATATTATATGACTAACAATAATTCTAGTGACCCACTTATTTTCTCTGCTAACATTATACAGGAAATTTCAAAAGACTAAAAAAACTATCATATCTTCCCAATAAGCAAAAAACTACAATGAAATATAATATTCAGAAAATGAGACCCATAGCTCTGTCAACTTCTTTAGGAAAATATTTATCAAAATTTTTACAAAAAAGTTTAGTAATATAATTACAATACATGACATATTTCAAAAAGAAAACTTTGCAAACCTCCCTAAATAAAATATCTTTAAACCAATCTAAATTCTTAACTTAACTTACAACTCTCACAAACTTATATAAAAAGAACTTTGAATTTTCTATCTTAATATTAGCACAGCTTTTACTTAGTAAACTTGAATATACTCAAACATTTAATGCAATGTCTTCTAATACTAGACATTTATCTCTCTAACTAGTAATATCCTTACATATTGTACTTGCCAAATAATAATAAACTAAGACCTTATTTAACAATCATTATTCCTGATGCAATTGATCAAAAAGAAACATTCTCATCTCTCTGATAGATAATTTTCTATGATCCCTTAATTACTACCCTAACCCAGCAATCATCACTTCTCAAATATAATACTATAGCATATATGGATGATTTTAATCTCCTTGCAACCTTAAAAACTGAAATACAAAACAACTTAAACATAGCAATAAAATTCTTCAAACTTAACAACATCAAGACTAATCTAATTAAAACCAAATTAATCATACTAAATAATAAATAACTTAACAAAAAAATCTTCCAAAAATCAATCTTTATATCTTCAATTCTAAAAAAAAAACCAATCAGAATTTTAGGCATCTGGTTTTTAAGCACAGTATTCTTATATTCAACTGTAATAAAATTCTTAAAGATATTAAATTTATTTTTTAATCTTTTAAATCAAAATTTATAACAGGTCACATAGTCTTTTATATTTATAATAAAGTTCTCTTCCCACAAATAGAATACAAACTACAAACAAGCTTTCTTATTCAACATGCTAAACAAAACTCAAAGAAAAATTGACTCAATTATCAAATACAAATTCATCATTAAGAAAACACTTTCACAAATATAATTTACAATTCACATATCTTTAATATCAAACCTATTTCAGATCTACAATCAAAAGTCAATTTTCAACCTTTAGTATATACTATCAAATCCTATCACCAAGTTAAGCAAAGAACTAAATATTCATACAATACAAACTCAAAACTGCAAACTCTTCTTTATATTTCAAAACCAACAAATTTTTAAACATAATACAACAACCTATTCAATCCATTTCACTAAATACTACAATATTACATTCTGTTCTGAATCAAATTGTTACCACAAAATCCTAGAAGGAAACATATTTATTCACTAACTTTTATCATATTTATAAAAACTGGTCAACTTTTGCAAACTAGTTTTTCAAAAAAAACATCTACTATGTTGAACAATTACTTAATAAAACAATAACAATATAACAAACTGACAATATATCTTTGCAATATTTGGATTTAATGCCTATGGAAAAATACTACTTTGATACAAACTACTATCACAATTACAATTTTAACAACTTGGTACAATCTCAGTCAAACCAAATAAAAAAATTTATAAATAATGAAATAATAATTGAAAAAAAACAAAAAACAAACATAAACAACCTTCATATTAATTACTGGTTTTACAACAGTCATGACTCCAACAGATCAATAATACTATTTAAATGTCAAAAATGTTCTCTCAATGCAATATTTCATGAATATCAATTCCTAATCCTCTTAAACTTATTAAATCTCTTTACTAAAACACAATTCAATAACATAATTAAAACAAAAGCAACAAAAATGATCTTTTCAATTCACTTTGCACAGATCTCTCTTCAATATCCTCAAATACCAATTAACCCGAATCTCTACAAATCACTAATCCAAAAACACATCTCAATAGCATTACAATTAATAATCAATTCTCTTTTCAAATACAATGATTTTTCATTTGAAGTTCTCCTAATATATAAATATTAATCCAATATAATACTGTCACTTAAAATTTTATTCAACATTACTATCTTTCACAATAAACTTTAATTATTACTCTTTTCTTTCACTGCTACATACAATAATAATTATTTTTCTCTTCAATGAGTCCAAAAACTACAACTTCTTCTTAAAGCACTCCAAACTAAATAACAATATCTTTTCTCTACCCCCTATTAACTACAGGAAAAAATATAAAGTCTTATACTTTAATACAATATCAAATATTTACAATATATTTCAAATTCTCCAAATCTCTTACACTTTTTACAAACCTATCTCTTCCATATCAAAAATATAATCAACTAATATTCAACTTTTGCAAATAAATATAATCAACTCACTTTCAATACAATACACTCTCAAAAATGTAAACAATATTTCTATTCTATCAACAAGACAATTTTTTAAACAAATCAACAAAACATCTGCTTCACAGAAATAATATTTTCTCAAAGAGTACAACAAACCTTCAAATCAAACTTCTTACTATTTTTCAATATTCAGATTTTTCTAAAGAATACATCAATCCTAACTACACAATATCAATTCAGAATATATAACTTCTATCTCAAAATTTTATCTAATACACTTCCAACTAAATTACATCTTCATGTTACACTATTTAACATTTATACAAATGACACTTGTCTTTGATACACTTATATACAGAAACTATCTATCACTTTTGACTTAACTGATTCACAAATACTACTTAACAAAAAACTAAAAAATAACAAAAACTTTAATTCTAATTAAATACTAACTTCACAATTCACTTAATCAACTTTGCAACAGGAATACTTCAACTCAAAAACTTATTTAACAATCTCAAATATAATTAGTATGACCTCAAAATTCTAAATAAAATTCAATATAAACCTTTTGAATTCATATACTAATACATTTGAATTCCAAAAAACAAAGACATAATTGAGGAGAAAAAATTTTTTGATATCTCACAAAACACCAAATTCAGAAAAAACAACAATAATAATACAAAATTCTCACAATATCGACAAAACTCAAATATCAACTTAACAAACTGAATTAATCAATATAACATTTAAACTTTTTCCCCAAAATTTATCTATGCCCTTCCAGGACAAAATAAATTATTAAGAAGGCATTAGTCTTTCAAAATTAAATAATTACTTTCTTTTTTCTTGCTCAAAGATTTTTTATCAAAAATATATCTAATATAATAATAGGCTAATGTATCTCAATATCTTAATATTAATTATATAATGAATTTACTTTATTAACAAAAATTGTGAAAAATAACCCACTTAACAGTAAAAAAAAAAATAAATAAAAGAAATAACAAAAATAAAAAAATAACAAGGATTAATTATTCATTTTGGCATTATAATATACAATCATTATTTTTCAACTTCTAAATCATGAAAGCTTACTCCTATAAAGTCAATATATTTAATTTACTTTTTTTAATATATTTACGAAAACTTATAATTTATAATATGAATAATTTATAGTATTTTACTTTTTTTTTTTTTTTGTAAGTAAACATAATCTCTTTATTTAATTTGTATAGTGATAAATATACATTGTGAAAGAAACAATATCTCTCATATGTAATAGTACAACAAGTTAAATACTAGCTTGCTTACATTAACTACTAGACTAATATTGAAAAGAAATTTTAAAACAATATATCTTGTTGAGAGGCTCTGAGCGGCTGTGATTACCTACTTAACATTAGATAGAAGAAAATTAAGATAATCTGAAACTAATTTGGAAATGCACTTAGTGAAATTAAATCTGCTTTGGATATAAAAATTAGCCATTAATAAAGATAAATCTATAGTAGTTGACGTAAGGTAAAGGAGTTGTTGAGAAATTTGGATTTAGTTGGGTTTTTGATCACTTGTTTTGATATGTTGCTATGGGAGTTATTGTTCCATTTGATACTAGTAAGGGGAGAAGTGTTTGCTGTGGTGCAGTGGGGTATCCAGATTGATTTATATAGGCAAGTTAAGGTTTCGGTTAAGACTTCAACCCAGTTGAAAAAGTTGGTAGTGAAGAAAATATTTTTAGTAATGCCGCATGCCAGTTCTGTTAACTGCCAGGCATGTGAGATTGGCTTATGATCACTATTGGAATGAAAAATGTTGTTGATAATATTGATAAGTTGTCTAATATTTCCTGAAGCTGATAGGCATTTGAAGACATGTTTAATATACTCGGTGCATAGACTACACTAGAGACAATATGAATCAAGATATTGTTTTGGATATAGTTTTTAAAGGTTTTCTCTTATAAGAAGAGTTCTTGAGAGCAATTTGATTCTGAAGGCAATGAGATCACTATACTTATTGGCTTTGGAATTCTTTATTTTTTGATTGAATTTGTTGATGATCTTGAGGCCATGAGGTTTGTGAATATAACCAAATATTTTTAGAACTGATGAGCTTTTACAGATTATATAGGTCTTGATAATACTTAGGATTTTCTTGCACTATCTGGCACTGCTGCCTAATTACAGATTGCTTATTAGAGAACTTTCAGAGAAGTGAAGTGGCAGTTTAATCCATTGAAGAGTATTGTCAAATTTTGGATTGGATTTGAGATTGGTATATCTGATTTGAATTGATTTGTCTTATATTAATTTATTAATTCTTAATATTATAGAGAAAAGTTGATTTTTGTCATTCTTCTCAGGTAGTTGGGTACTTTTTGAAGAATTTTTTTGTTACTTATTATTTTCATGATGCAGTTTGATGGATACCAGTGCAAAATATTCATTATTATATAAAGGAAATCTCCTAGAGAATGTCCTGGATTGGTTGAAATAATTTTTGTACTGTTTGCAAAAATCTTGCTTTGGTGAAGTTGGAGATAGTACTGTTGGCAGAAGCCAATTCTTTGAAGTGTGGAGATAGAAGAAGAAATGGAAAAGTTGTCGATGAATTGAAGAATGTCTTCTCCTTGTTATAGTGTGATTGATAGTTCACTGATTACATTGCATAGTCAGTATTTATTTAGACTGTTGGGATTTGAGACTACCCATAATGATGATGCTGTAAGACTTGTGAAAGGCAATGTGCAAAAGTCACCAGAGGGTAATTCTAGTGGACAGTTATTGCACCTAGACAAAACATTGTTTGGATCAATAGAGTAATGTCTTTTTTTAATATTTGCCCTTTCATTTATGCTATGACTTCTTTTGTATATTTTGATGATACAGTTGGAGTTGTATAAATACCAGAATAAAGGTTTGAAATTTGGTACTGGACCATGAGTTCCAAGGAGATAGTTTGAATTATTGAAATCTTTAAACCAATTAGGCTCAGGTCTACATTGTACAATTCCTGTATATGATATGAGTTGGAGCCATGTGATTTATTCTGTGCTGTTGTATTTCAAGAGTTGGTTAATGAATTGAATTTTTAGGGCATTTGCTGTATTAATTGCTATAGTTTTGTTAGAGGAAGTCAGACTTTTAAATAAAAGCCCAATAGAGTTTTTGGCATTGCTGAGACACATTAGGCAATCAGTTGAACAGATTTGAATTTGGAGATCCTTGGCAATTTTGGCTGTGTAGGTGATCCAGTTATCTTGATTGAACTTTTCTGGATTGCAAATTGAACAAAACCAAATTCATTCATTTTTTTGAATTGAACACAGATCTTGGAGAATATACTTTCTAATTGCTGACATAGAAAGTTTGAAGATTAGATTGTCGATTAGTGAGAATTTTTGTCTTTCTTCAAGAAGAATTATATTGAGATCACTGTGGCTGATAAGAATTGTATTCAAACACCTAGAGATAATTTTATATGCCAACTTGATGAGTTTGTTGATCTTGGATTGGAGTTTGTTAAGAGTGGACTTGTTGAGATATGATAGGAAGAGGAAGTACTCAAACTTGCCCATAATAACCCAGTTACAGATTTGTTGTTTGATTTCATCTTTCCAATTGTGTTTGAAAAGTTTTTTCAAAATAGTGTCTGTAGTTTAATTGAGCCTTTCTGTTGGATTTAAGTGAACTTCTAGGGAAGATGAGTACTCCCAGATATTTTATATTTTCATAAGGTTTAAGTACTTGAATTAGATGGTTGTCAAATTTAATTGAGTTACTGAGACCATGTTGGATCTTGATATTGGAGATTATTTTGGTTTTGTCTTTGTTACAAGTGATGTTGTTTTATTGTGAAGAATTGATTAGCTGTTGATAGAAGATCTTCCATTGATGGTTTGCTATTGGCAATAAGAGCCAGATCATCCATATATGCCAAGGCATTGGGAGCAGTGTAACTTCTGATGGGCTTGTGGCTGGCTAGTTTGGAGACAAAAGGGTCATAAAATATTACCCAGATAATAGGAGATAATATCTCTTCTTGCTCCACTCTATTGTTTACTGAGAAAGGTTCTATTGCTCCAAATGGTATATTGACGAAGACTTTTTTGTCACTAAGAAGATTAATAAATAGGCTGATAATGATTGTAGGACAGTTGATTCTTTTGAGAGATTTTTTAATGACTGGTATGAGTGCTGAGTTAAAGGCTTTTGCAATGTCTAATGATGTGAACCAGAATTTTTTGTTATTAGTGTTGGCTGCTTTTAAGACAGAATCAACTATTGTTAGGGGTTCCATAGTGCTTTGGTTAGGAAGGCCAGCAAAGTTGAGTTCTGACAGAATGTTATTTGATTTGAGGGTCTTGATCAGTCTCTTGTTAATTATGCCAGTGAATATCTTTCTAACTGAGTTAATAAGAGATATGAGTCTTGTGTCATTAAGTTTGTGACTCCAGATAAGCTTTTTGGAAATAAGAGTAATGGTTGTTTGTTTTCAGGATATGAGAATAGAGACGAATAAAAGAATCTGGTTAAAGATAAAAGATATGTGTTGGATGGTTTTCTTGCTCAGTAGTTTGATGATATTATAACTAATTGCTGAATTTTTTGGAGCTTTGTTTTTGGGTAGTTTACTAATTGCATCTTGGACTATTATATTATCAAAAGATTGAATGACTTTACTGTAGATGTCTTGGTCGACTGGCTTGGTGAAGTATTCTTGATACCAATTTGGGAATTGATCTAGATCAAAGCTTCTGCTTCGAAGGATATTTTGAAAATACTTGTTGATGATAATTTGTATACAGTCTGGATCATTCTTTAATTGATCTTTGTCATTATAGATTTTGTGAAGGTCTAGTTTTGAATTTATTGAGCCAAAAGCTTTTTTGATGTAGTTTTTTGATTTATTATAAAAGTTTTCAACCATGTTTTCAAAGTTTAACCAGTATTCATCCAGAAGCTCTTGTTGGAATTGTAATAAGACTTCCTTGATTAGAAGTTTCTTGAGTTTCTGTAGACCTTTTAGTGATAGGTGTTGTGGTCATTGGATACTTTATATAGGATTTCTGATTCTTGAGTAAGAGGTAAAAATAATTGTTAATTCTTGAGTCATATTATGGCTTTGTTTATTCTCTTTGTTTATTTCGAGTTTTTTTTCAGCATTGGTATGGTAGTCCTTTTGTATTGGATTAATTTGAATTTTCTTGATATACTTGTTTAATGTGTTCTTGCAGATAATATCAAAGTCTTCCCAATTTAATGATGAAAGAAGGCCTGTCCATAAGTCCAGTTCATTTATAAACTATGTTATATTTTCTTTGGAGATTTTCTCGATGCTATATTTGAAGGTAGGTTTGGATTTTTTAAACTTAAAGTAGTCGAGTTTGATTGAGACTGTGCGATAATCCATAGGGATTAGATTGCAGTCTTCCACTTTATATTAGATAACTTTGGCAACAAGGTTTCTGGAGACCTACACTTGATCAATGCGAAAGGTACTAGTGGAGTGATATATGTAAATGCCTTGTCATCAAATTGTTAACCAATGTCTATGTAGTTGATGAAATGTTTATAAATTGATTGTTTGATAGGTGAAGTTAAAGCATTAATGAATAAGTTGTTTTTGGAGTATAAGTTGAAGTCTCCCATTATTATGTGGTGAAGTTTGTAGCGAATAGCAAGTTTGGTTGCTTAATAGATTTGTTTAGTGGCTAGTTTTCTTTCTTTTCTGTCATGAGGAAGGTATATGGCTATGAGCAAGATATTTGTTTTCCCTTTGAATTTCATAATGATAGATGAGCAGTATTCAAAAATATTGCAGATTTTGAATACGTGGGGAGTTAGATTCTTTTCAATGATCAGTAAGGTACCATTCTTTGCCATGTTGATAAATTCTTCATATATTGGACATCTGCATTGATATTTTTAGGGTGAGTGTTTTCTTTTTTAAGTTTGATTTCTGTGCACAGAGTAATTAACCTTTTGCTTGTGGCATTAGCATAAGCTCTTAGTTTGGCAAGGTTGTTGAGACTATACATGTTGCTGAAATTTGTAGATCCTTGACGCAATTGATGCAATTATTTAATGCAATTAATTGAGTCACTATTAAAACATATAAATAATTGAGTCATGACGCAATTATTTTTGAGGATTTTGGGAATTGAGTCAACAGCAAAATAATTTATACCACATGTATAGTTGAGACTCATTGTGTTGATAGTAGTAAGTGTGAGAAGATTTTTGATATTGTTTGTGTTTGAAGTAAGTTCTGGTTGGATAGGGGAATTGGTAAGTGAATGTTGAGTTATGTCATAATGAGAGATAAGTGAGTTGGAATGTGAAAATGTAAAGGAATTGTAATTGTAGGTCAAATTATTAATAGGATAGTTGTTTATAACCATAAATAATTTAACATAGGAAGGGGGTGAGAGCGAACTTCAGTTCTGGGAGAGTTTTATTAATGATTAGGAATTCAGGAAGTTTGTTAAAGAAGAAAATCTTGTGTAATTCCATTATATTGATTGAAAGAAAGTCATTGTCATATAGGGGGACACTAATTAAGAAGATGTCTCTTTCTTTTAGAACTTGATTAATGGCTGCTGGGATATCTGGTAATGGTAATAAGAATGCCTGGAACTATTCATTGGTGATTTTTTGAAACTTATATGTATTGTGAAGTCTTTTGATTAACTGTTTTAGTTTATTATCCCTAGGAATAAATTGGCCAAGATTAAACAACGGGTCTACTTCTTGAATATTTATTGGAAGTTTGGGTTTGTCTGTTTGGAAAATTATTGGTAAGACCTATTAGGGCTTAAAAGAAGTGAAAAAAAGAATTCTCCTTTGAGATTATTGATTAATAGTTGTGTATCATTCTTGTTAGTTGTGAGAACTTGTATATTTAGTGGTGAGAGGGTGTCTTGAATTGAATGGGGATTGTGAGGCAATGAACTTTTTTGCTTAAAGAAATAGAATAGAAAATGTTTGAAGTAATATTTAGTTCTGAGACTATGTACTACTGATTCTATGTTGTGTACTGTAGTGTCTAGTGGGAAGTATTGCTCAAATTCAAGATCTAATTGATCAAGATCAAGTGGTAAAGGAGATTTGGAAAGAGGAAAATTGAAGTAAAATTGTGGAATTTTGGGTGGAACTGTAAAGAACCTTTTGATCTCTCTTATTTTAGAACTGAAATTTTTGAGATTACTTTTCTTCCTGATTGGAAAGTGATGAAAGAGATCTCTTGAAAGGTCTTTGGAGTTATTAGGTAAGGGAGGAAAATAGAAAAGTGGGTTTCTGGAAGAAAGAAAAATTTGAAGTAGGAATGTAGGGATCTGACTACTTCTGTTGTGGTGTTTCTATCGATAATAGAAATTCTAAATAGAACTTTGACTTTGATTTGTGAAGGAACTTCCTCAGGAGTTCATAGTAAAAGTATGAATAATAAGAAAAACCATTTCCTAAATTAAAACCTTTTTAATTAGGACATATGTTTATTGTTGCCAAACCAAGTAAAAACTAATTAACTTACCTAATCCAATACTTGTCATGAGATAGGACGGCTGAGACCACAAAGAGAAAAAGTAGTAAAGATTCGTCAAGAGAAGTGAACAACAGAATGAGAAAAAAAGCATTAGTAGAACTCAGTTAAACAACTCACATGCCTCAAGTAAAGAAGCCAAACACTTACTAGACGTTACACAAGAAGTGCTTAGGAGAAGCGACAGACTCATCGAGAGAAATGTCAACAATAGTATTTCTTTGTTATATTTATTTCTGATTATGGGATTTTTGGTGCTATTTGATTGTTTAGTTGTTGCTAATAAGATTGGGGATATAGGTCTTGAAGTAAAGTTTGCACTGAAGTGTGGAGCAGTGGTAATTATAATGTTAGAAGAGTTGACTGGGTTTTCTATTTGGCTTAAGATAGAAATACTTTTCTCTTTTTGATACTGATATGTGCTGTCAATATTGTCCATTTTTATGTTGTCAGATATGAAAAAGTTTAGATTGATAGTTGATATAGTTTGATTGCTAGAGGTTTCTATCGAAGAGGTTTGATGTACCACTATAAGCTGGTTTTTATTTGTATTGGTGACCAATGAAAGGGATTTGTCTAAAGTCATGCTGGAATTTGATTGGCTACTAAAGATTATTTGAGTTGATTTATTTGTGCTCTGTTAATCAGAATTTCTGATTTAAGATTCTATGAATAGGCTTTCTATTGAAATATTTATTGACAGAATAGTTGTGGATATGGATGGATGGTGTGTAGATGGAAAGTTGAAATGGTGAGTATCTTTGAGGGTATAAGTTTTTTTGCTGCCCAAGATGTTTTGACAATTTTAATTCTGTTCTATGAAATGTGCTTGGAATAGTTCCATTCTTTTTTAAAGACTATTTGAAAGATAGAATTTCTGAGGTCATCATTTTTCTTGAAGATTGATTGAAATGAAATTTGGTATTCCATAAATTCATCAAGATGTCTGGTTAGTTTTTCTTTGTAAACTGATATTCGGGTAGAAAGACTCTTTTTATTTTGACTAGGAAAGAATTTAATTTGAAATACAGAAAGGTTTTCTTCTTTTTGGTTAGATTGGATGTGAGTATGAGCCATCTGAATGGATGGTTTGGCAGATATGGAATAGTGGAAGTGTTGGAAAGATTGGTGGTAATTATTATGCCTTGAGAATCCTGATATATGATTGATACATGCTGTTTGCTTTTCTCTATTAACACTATGTCCAGAAGAATGAAAAAGTCATAGGTGGTGTGTTATTGGCTGTTGTGGTCTTCAATGTTGTTAGTGTGGTGTGTTAAGTAATTTGGATGGTTGACAAAGGAGATGTTACAATGGAAAGTTTAGATGTAGCATGATTGGCCATAATAAGGATGCTGGCTTCCTGAGACCTTACTGTGAATCAAGAAGCTTGATTTTTATCTTCTTCTTTTGCAAGAAGAAGATAAGCTGAAGTTGCTTGCTTTTGTAATCTATAAAAATTGATAAGTTAGTAGAGTTTGATGTGTTTTTAATCTGTTATACCTGATAATAAAGAAGTATCTTAATGTTTGAAGTGTTTTTGGGGAGAGGACTTTGAAAGTTTTTTCTTTTTGAAGAAAATTTTCTAATTAGGAAATATGGTGATGGACAGGAAAGAGTTTAATTAATTTTTTTATTTATAGTATTTTACTTTTTCAAATAATAAAAATATATATATTTATAAAATTAATAATTGATAATATATTGTAATTAAAGTCCAGTAGGGCTATAGTGTAGTGATAAATCATTAGTACATCAGTGCTAGTATTACAGGTTCAATTTCAAGTAATGGCAACAGACTGTAAACCTATTCCAATAAACCAAGCATTAACAAATGATAGCCATTACTGAAGTATCTTATATGCTATAAATACTTACTGATTAGCATGGACTTTAAGAGTCAAATAAGTTGGTGACAATATATAGAGCTAGTAAGCATCAGTTGTTTAACTATCAGATATACATATTGTCAAAGACCATAACTAGGGAATTCTTTTTTAATGTTAGAGTAAGGTATTACTCATGATCTTTATTAATAAAGTAAAAGTTTAACTTGTTATATAATTAATACTAAGATATGAATTATAT
>CAJVPV010001811.1:0-14592 GCA_910591835.1 Acaulospora morrowiae | reverse complement strand
GAAGACTAGACAAAAATCATTAAGCCAAGTGAGTCTAGTGAGGTTCTACAAGATTAAATCAGAATCCAAGCAAGGACACCAGTTTCACAGGTGGTGAAAATGGTAGTGCAACACTATGCTAGTGGCACATTCTGAGGATCAATGATAACAGACAACTGGAATTCTGGAATTAGTCTCTATAATAATATTCCATATATACTGCTCCTTACAATAATGGACTAGCAGATTTAGGTGGGTTTAAACTAGTAGTAGGATTCTCCCCCTGCGAAAGTCCCATTTTTGATGTTTAAATAGACATATAGTTGGGTAATAGTAGTTAGCATAGCTAGTCTTATAGTAATATATGTACTAGGTAGTGTTAACTTGCAGATTAACTGCAGAGACATAAAGGGCATCTTGTACTAACCGATCGTTGGTTAATTTGTAAAGACACTTGGTGTCTATATAAATATATATACATATTAATAAAGATTATGCACTTGTGCACGTTCCACTATAAAAAAAAATAACAATAATAATTGGTTAAAAAATTTTCTTGTTATTTTTAATTTTAAAAATATTGTAATAAAAATATTACTAAATAATATTGAATATTGCAAGTTAAACCTGTGGGTCTATAGCACAGTAGTTAGTGTTCTATAGGTCAGATCACAAGATATTAATTTAACTTCAGGTGAAGGTAATTAAATAGAATAAATATGATATTTGGCACTATAACCTGTCAAGTGTTGTTTCTTATACAAGCTGATTTATATGCAGATCATGCAAGCAATGAGATTGTAACAATCGAGAAAAAGGTGTAGTGATGTGACAATTATCCGGAGAGTGATATGACGATTGCCAGAAGCAGCAAGAAATGTGTAGATACCAGTTTCAATAAGAATGAAAAGAATTGGTAATCATTTTCCTATGGATATCAAGGCGTCTCTTCTATGAAAAGTTTCCCTAATCCAATAATATGTCAGCTTGCTAGTTACTTATCTTGAAAAGGCAGCCACAAAAGCAAAAAGATTTTGGCCATTCTTGAGTAATTAAAAGAAGATAGTAATTATGGATAGAAATGAAATTAGTGTCAAACAAAGAAATAAAAAAGTTAATGCTTAAGTAAGCAAACAGAGTGGCCAGACTATATATGTTTCCTTATTATTATAAAAGGAAATTTGATCGACAATACAATTCTGAATTAAATATGATTCCCAATTATTTATTAATTGTTACTTAGTAATATGAACATAATATGGTTTTTGAAAAATGTCTGAATTAAATACGAACACATGTATAGGCCAAACTATATCTAAATAGGATAGGCTTGTGGATAGTGTTGGTTTGGAAAACAATAAGTCAGTCATTTGCCTAGTTCAAAGTTAATATTATTAAAGGTAAGTCAAGATGCATAAGATTAATTTGGCCAGAGCTTTTGTTATTAACAAGCTTTTCTCTTTTTTTCTGACATCAGCTCTTCTTTTGATAATTCTGGGCTAGGGCTCTTAACAATACCACTTCGATATCAGTTCAATATTTAAATTTACTATAAAAACATATGAGTAAGTCACAATCCATATATTAAATTTACTATAGATCGGTACTATTTCGATATCAGTTCAATACCAGTTCAGTATTTTTTCAGAACCCTATTCCGGGTTATATCCTATAGTGTCAATTATCCTTTCCTAGATGGTATATGCTTGAAAAGATAAGTTGTTAATTACAATATTTCTTATTTAGCATTTCAATTTTACTAATCATTATATTTATTAATTGTACTATTGTTTTTACTATTTGCTTCTTGTCTATCTCTCTATCTATTCTTTTATCTAACTATCTCTATCTATTGTTTGCTTTTTCCATTATATTGCTATTTATATTGTTGCTACTACTAAAAAAAAAATTAAGGAAAAATAGACTATCAGAATTAGAATAAACTATGAGTAAGTTATGTAAACTTCTATAACTACATTTTCTATACTGATTACTAATGTTACTTTACATTTCCAGGATATGCGACACAATAGTCACAGTATGTAACTATACCCTGTGACTTTTATAGGGCTGACAATAGATTCTAGTTAATATAAGATTAATATAGTATAAAAAATTTAGATATATTAGATATGTAATAAAAAACTATCTATGTTAATAAAACTAGAGCATTGCAAATATTAACAACAAAGAGTTCTGGTTTGCATCTCTCGACATAGCCAAAGAATTTGACTTAGCCCCCATTTCAGCAATCCAAAAATCTCTAGAAAGAATTAACTGTCCTAGACAAGTTATCAATCTTCTCATTAATATTTTAACTAACAGAGAAGTTTCTATTAATTCAGCATTCGATCCAACCAACTCATTCGTCATCAATAATGAAGTAGAACAAGGCGAAACATTATCTCCAATTACATGGGTTATTTTCTATGATCCACTAGTTACCAAACTATCTCAATACTGTCCAGTCCAGAGTTACTACACTCCCAATACTCTAGTATATATGAACGATCTTGCTCTTATCGCAGACTCCAGACAAAAGTTAAAAAAACTTCTTACAACAGCCAATCAGTTCTTCACAATAAACAGCATTACGTGCAACAAGGATAAAACCAAGATCATCAAAGTCAAACATGGCTCTCCAGGCTCTATCAAATTTGACAATTACCAGATTCAAATTCTTAAACCATATGAAAGTATCAAATATCTCAGAACTTTAATCTTATCAAGAAACTTGCACAGATCCAACAGAAAAGCATTTATTTAAACAGCATCACAAATCATTGAGGAACTTTCTAAGTGCAAGTGAAAAGGAGAAATCAAATAACAAATCAATAATTGGATTGTTATGGGAAAATTCGAATACTTCTTACTTTCTTCTTTTCTCAATAAGTCAACTTTCAAACTTCTACAAATAAAAATCAACAAGCTAATCAAGTCAGCTTACAGAATCTTCTTCAAGTGCTCCAATACAATCTTAACAAGCTGTGATGGTCTCAATCTGGCAGTATTAGAAGAAAGACAAAAGATCACATTAATAGGCAATCTAATCTTTAAACTT
The DNA here is from genome assembly GCA_910591835.1 of Acaulospora morrowiae. NCBI lineage: Eukaryota > Fungi > Glomeromycota > Glomeromycetes > Diversisporales > Acaulosporaceae > Acaulospora > Acaulospora morrowiae. The sequence continues at coordinate 11,552 of CAJVPV010001811.1, read as the reverse complement.
TCTATTCCCGCCATTAGAAAATATATGCTACAAGAAATTCAATCTATCCAAACAAAAGAAGCAATTTGGTTTTGCTCTATTTGCAACCCAGAGAAGTTCAATCAAGATAGCTGGATTCTCTATATAGCGAAATCGGCCAAAGATCTTAAAATTCAAATTTGTCCTACAGAATGTCTATTCCATTTTAACAATGCTGAAAACTCGATTGGTCTCTTGTTCTCTACTCTCCAATTCAACTCAAAAAGACAGCAATTAGCACAAAAAATGCTCTCAACATAAAATTCATTAATCAACTATTAAAATTCCAAAGCTTCATCAAACTCACATGGCCACAGCTCGCCACTCATATAGGCATAGTCCATTCTGGTTCAGAGCCTAACTGATTCAAAACATTCACAAATACCAGAAATCTAAGAGGATCTTACAGTCCAATACCAAATCCCAAGTCAACATTTTGACTTATTCATAATACCAACACAATAGCAAAAACTCACAAAAGACATCAAGCAATACAAGAAAATACTTCATTTAAGAAAAAGCACTTTACAATAAATTCCAACAACACCTTGATTAAATGTTCAAGCTGTTTGGCTGGCTTGTCCTCCCAAGGATTCTGTTGGCTAGAGTTCACAAGTACAGTGGCCTCAACATTATGGATTCAAACTAATCCATTCAGCGATCAAAGATATCGTCTACTTAGTATAATAAATGAAATTTCTATCTTACCATAGAACAATAAACTTATCCTACAAGAAGTTAACATCCCCACCACTTCCTTTTTACAGACTCTTTTGCAAGAACTTAACTTATAGCAGCATACTCATATATAGCTTTACAAAAATAATCTAATCATAAATGATATCAAAGTTGAACTATTAAATCCCTGCTTAAAATCAAGCAATATTATACTTGCAATATTCGACATCGTCCAATGGAATCAACAGTGCAACACTATTGAAATCAGAAGCAATAAAAAAATTCTTCAACCAATTCTCAAATACCCTAGAAGAATGATAAAAATCAACTTCTTAACACTAATCCAAAGAATAATTCACCAAATATAACAAAAATCAATACAGATAATATATATCAAGCCTAAATCCAAACCACCGTCAATTAGATCCTTTCAGTGAAACAATTCCCTACCACACTTTTCAGAAAATCCACTAATCAATAACACATGCCTTGGCAGTAGTGTTAGATAGTGCAAAAAAATTTTTAGTATTACCAGGAACTATTTGATATACGAAAGTTCTTCTGTCACTAAAACCTTTGGACGAGAGCATACTCTATATGGTTTAAAAGTTATCATTAAATCTAACAAGGATATCAAAAAACTGTATAATAATAGCTACAGCAATATAATTGTATTCAGAATCAAACTACTCTCAGGCATTCTGCCTACTCGCAAAACTTTTCACTAGCTGTATCCTGATCAGTACTTAGATGCTTAGTGCCCAAGGTGTAAACTTCATACTGAAGACATGTATCCTGATTAGTACTCAGATGCTTGGTGCCCAAGGTGTAAACTTTATGCTGAAGAATTGTGGACACTTTTGAATCTTTAATTATACAATATTGGGCAAATAAATTCTATATAAAATTTTTGCCATGTATTTGATAACTCCCGGGGTATAACATACTAAAATTTTATGTCATTTGATTATGTTGCGCAAAGTTATGCAATGAGCAAGACAAATTACTGTTTTTAGATTAGAGCAAAAATCAATTTCCTTTTTTTCTTTAAAAAAGTTTTTTTTTCTGGTTTTTTCTTCTCAAGATTATTCGTAACACTTAGTTAATACTACTTTAAGCAAAAAAAGTAAGTTTGTATAACAAGTTAGTTGAAATTAATATAAAATAAGATTTTTTTTTTCACGGCGATCGATGGGTAGCAAGAAAAATCTAACGAAGGTTCAACGAAGTTCTATAGTCTATGGTCACTTACGAGGAGACTCGCTCTACACTATTGCCACCATCGTTGATTGCAGTAAATCGGCTGTATAGAGTGTCATAAAGAAGTTTAATAGCTTAGGTGCTCCTGAGGCACAAAAAAAAAACCTCCGTCCCGGACGTTCTTTTTCTCTCATCCTCTCTGATCAATCAAATTTAAAGAAGCTAGTTGTCAGTTATGATAATTGTTACTTAAATCTTATACAAATCACTAACCTCTTTAACAGTCTAAATAAAAAAAAAATTTCTAAGAGCACTATTCGTTGTGCTCTGCACAAAACAAACCTGCGTTCATGCATCATCACTTCAAAGCCGTTAATCTCTCCAAAGAATGTCAAAAAAAGGCTGGACTGGTCTCTTGAACATAAAAGCTGGCCTTTACAGAAATTTAAACATATCTTGTGATCAGATGAAACCATGATCTGTCTCTTCCAAGGTTTTTCTGATCATATCTGGCACGAACCAAGTGAAAAATGGAAAACCAATTGTATAGCTTCCTCTGTAAAGCATAGTCAAGATTGTATGTATTGGAGTTGTTTCTCTTGGTTTGGTGTTGGGCCTCTTATTCCTCTGAAATCTAACGCGACTGGTACATCGCACATTGAAATCCTCCGAAAGTACTTTCTCTCTATGCAGAAAAACTTTCCAGAAAGAAAATGACATGGTCATCTGATCCTATAGCAAGACAATGCCAAGCTCCACACCGCTAAAATAGCAAAGGAATTTATTGTCCAACATTGGATTCGTTTAATGAATTGGCCTCCACAGAGCCCAGACTTCAATTCAATAGAAAACCTGTGGGCTGAAGTGAAAAGGTCAGTTCGTCGTAAGGAAAAAAAGCCAAGCAATCTCAAAGATCTGGATACTCTTGTCAAGGAGGCATGGAACGAAATATCTCCTGAATATTGTCGCTGATTGATTGTTAGCATGCCTAATTGAGTTAATATATGCATCGAGGCCGGAGGGGAACCTATAAAATATTAGAATTGAAAATATAAATAAAAAAATTTTAAAAATTAAAAAAAAAAATAATAATAATAAAATTTTAAAATCGATTTCGCTCCTATATCAAAAATAAAGTTAGTAAAGTTTTTTGTATAACTTTTGCAATAATAAATCAAATAATATGAAATTTTAATATGATGTGCTTTGAGATATGCTAAACATATGATAAAAAAATTGTATTGAGTTTACTTGCCTAATATTGTACAATTAAAGATTCAAAAGTGTCTACAATTCATTGGTAGGCCACTGTAGTTAAAAACATCAACCAAATTCTCCATCCAAACAGTAACAAAACACCAATTTCAGATATATAGCAAATAGCCAAACTATCTTGCAGCTTTACAGATAAAATTTTTTCCTTAACAGACTTCTCCAATTGGATTGAGGTAGCTAATAAAGCCATAACACAGTTATACAACCTTATTTGAAAACCATGCTGCTCCACAGCCAACATATTATTATCTACTAAAATTAAATGGAACTTTAACAAACCTTTCACACCATTTTGCTCTTCTAAACCATCCAACAATTATGACTCTTAAGCCGAAACCCAACCAACCATTATCTCTTCTGAAGAAATTATAATCAACCTATCTAATATAGTGCTAATACATTTATCCAATATAAATATAATTATCTTAAATGTATTTAGAAATTAATATCATTATTACTCGATACCTCTTCCCTTAATACTGAGTAGATATTTATAGCTGCTTGGTACCATTTGACAAGATATATTGTTTTAAATTTTCTTTTCAATATTAGTTAAATGGTTACTATAGGCAAGCTAGTATTTAACTCATTGTACTTGCATATAAGAGATATTGTTTCTTTTATAATGTATACCTTGACATATACAAACCAAATAAAAAAATGATATTTATCTACAAAAAATAAAATAAAACTAGAGCATTGTCTTACCTTAGCATTAAAAAAAAAAATTAAGTATTACAAGTAGAATAGTATCAAGTATTAGGTACAAATTAAAAAATACAAATTTAATATTATTTATAAATAAGTTTTTTTTTATAATATAAATATAAACATATTAATAAAAATCAATTTTTTATAAAAACATTTGAAAAAAAAATGTTGAAAATAAATATTGATTTCTTATAAAATATATTTATTATTTCATAATAAATTAAAAATTTCATTAATTATATTAAGTAAAAAGTATTTGTAATTATTAAATAAATTAAATAATATAAACCTGTAGGTTCATAATACAATAGTTGATGCTTTACAAGTCAAATTACAAAATATCAGTTTAATTCCATATAAGAGCAATTGAATAAAATTAATATAATATCTGGTGTCATAATTTGTAAAAGTGCTGTTTTTCATGAGAAGCCATTTTATATACCAATCCAGTAGACATTGAGATTGTAATTTCTAGAAAAGGTATTGTAGCATAACAATTATCTGGTTAGTACTATGATAATTGTTAGAAATTACAAGGTATATGAGATATTTACTTTTGACTAATATATTTAGTAATCACTTTTCTAATATTTGATATCTTTTATATAGATTGCTACTCTAGTCTTATTCCAATCCAGTAATAAACCAATTTGGTGATACTTATCTCAAAAATATATTTGGCAATAAGACCCACTTTATGCAAAGTTATGTAAATTGCTATTTAGGTAATAAAAATTAATTATAAATCTAATGACAGAAGTCGATTGTGACTGAACTGGCCTGGCTGTTATGGTTAGCTTGGCTGGCTGAAATAATTTATAGCTGACCCAGGCCAATGAAAATTTTACTATATAAGTATACTTAGCCAGTCGATTAAGCTGATAAAATTTTTACTAAATAAGGTATGTATGGCTGGCCGACTAAGTTGACAAAAATTTATATTATATATGGTATACAAAATGTTTCAGCCGCTGATAAAATTTCACTTTGCCCCACTTTAACAATAGACTTGCCAAACGATCGTCACAAATTTGGTGGTGACTGTGAGATAGTGAGATAGAACACTGTTCATTTATTTCCTCTGATATTTTTCATGCGAACACCTTTTTTTTTCAACACTTTTCCAACCCCTATTATAAAAAACACAACCATTCATTAGAATCTTTTTGCATTCTACCACCCGACTTCCTAATTTTTACTTTCTTTTATTTCCCCCTAACCTTTAGACATGTGATATAACAACCTGACCTAGGCACAACTCAAGATCTGGAACTTCAAATTAGTTAAACAGTGTGAATATCATTAACTTATCTGATAATCTTATAAAACGACGATGAATTTCCAAATGGGTGGCGACACAACTACCAGACTCCTCCAGCAGCTTGTCACCTTGCAAAAAGTAGCGCGAGCCCTTGATAATAAAGAAAACCTAAATACAGGGCTGAAAAAGCAAGAAGAAAAAGTCTGACGAGTAAAACTACATGGGTTTGAGGGAAAAGCTGAAGAGAGTTCACAAGAGTGATTAAAGTGAAAAGGCCACCGAATTCTATGGTTGGCCAAGTAGTGAGGAGTAAGTTGCTACTTGGAAGGGAATGCCAGGGAGTGGTATGAGACCAGTTCGTCTATTGGGACGAATGTGACAACAGAAAAAGCTTTGTACCGACGTTTGTATAGCATTTCGAAATGCTGGAGCAACGTCGTTGATGGCAAGAAAAATTGGAAACCATTCAGCAAGGCAAGAACGAAAAGGTGATGGAGTACATCTGTAGGTTTGTGAAGCTACTCAAGAAGCTCCAACCAAAGGGCGATTACATCAAAGAAGCGGTGCATTGGTTGCTGGTATTTGGACTAAGGGAAAATATACTAATGCAACCAATTATCGGGAATGCAACTACACCGGGAGAAGCGCTCAAAGAAGCAGTAAAGATTGAACGAGCAAGAGAGTTAGAAGCCTGCATCCAAGGACTAATGAAGCAAGTACAAGAATTATCGACGAAGTGGAACAAACTTGCTGTCCTCGCTAAAGAAAGTGTAAGTGAACCGGAGATGCCGTTGGTAAAGGATTTGGATTGTGAAAACTCAAGGAAGAGAGGCCATAACGCTGAAAATTGTCCAAAGGAGAACAAGTTTTCCCAAGGGTCATCTGAGACAGAAGGGATGCAACTTGACGAGGATGGAGAATTGGAACATTCGTCGAAGGACTTATACACCATGAACCCTGAAGAACGTTGATACAAAGAGATGAATCGTGATTTGCGAAAAGAAAGTAAATTCCCGGAAGAAACAATGGATGATTACCCAAGCAAGATTCTAAAAGACATAAGCTAGAAGAGGATGAATTAGTGATGAATCATAAGCAACAGGAAGAATGATGAAAGTGTAGGCTGCAGCAACATCCCTGTAGAAACACTGAACACCTAGAGGAAATGACAACCGGCCATCCAAGCAAGGATCTGAAGGAACACCCTGACAATGACGGAATCTTAATGACAGAAGATAAGAGAAATAACAATATCAATGAGAGAGAAGGTAACACTGGAGGATGCCTCGAAGAAAAGAAAATACTTATGAGAGCAGACCCTGCGACGAAAAAAAGCAACCAACCATCACGGATAATCGTGATCAGGGAGGAGGATACGCCACTGTGCAAAAGAAACTCATTAACAATAAATCTGATCTTGAAGACACTCAGCATATAATGAAGGAAATAGGCTTGTCAAGGAATTCCTGAATTTAGAGGTGGTGATGATGAAAAATCTGAAGTAACTAAGAAACTGAAACAATGTGACTAATAAAGGTCATAATACATACGCATAGACTGGAAATCAAATACTATCAATATGACACCTGCACTATTACAGTCTGATATCATCTGATCAATTGAAGTAAAGTAAGCAACCAGACTACAATGGCTTCTCTAACAACATCACCGGCTGTAACACTATGATTCTGAGAGATCACCAACTTGACGTACCTAAGGATCAAGCACAAATGGAGAAATAAGATGATTGATGATCTAATCTCTTATCAACAACCAGCACTTGCTGACAGACCATTACAGTCAATCCATTGTATTAAAAACCCTATGTGTGGTATGCATAAGATAAGCGTGGGGAATTATCAGAATAAAATTATGACGCGACGTCAGTCACATGACTAACTGTCGTAATCGTGCTGCGAAAGACCTTTTCTGATCATGGTACTTAAGTGTAAGTGATGGAAAATAGTTAAAATAGTAATAGAATAGCATATTAAAAAATTAGGTAATAAGGAGAGAATTGTGAGAGATGATTAAATAATGTAAATGTTTGTGCCCGAACATTACGTAATTAGAAAGAATCTTAAAAAAACATTAGATAATCGATGTTGCCATATTTTTAGAATGTAAAAGTCGTCCTAACCAAAATGTATAAAAAGATGAAAGCCGACCAGAAAAAAAAATAACGAAGCATACATATATGTGAAATCGCGCATACATACATGTTTAATTAAATGCAGTTATGTCAAGTCAACGAAAAAGCAGACTGAGACGATTTATAGAATATGATCCAAACATTTGTAATACTACAACCACTAGACATCGACAAACTGTATCCACACAATCCACATTATCATATGAATCTCTTTCTCCTTCCACTTTCCCTAATCATAATGAAGAATATTTAACACCATCTATATTATCACCTCTATACTTACCAAGTTCTTCACCATCCACAAGTCTCCCATCTACCTCATATTCAGATCACCAACCCCCTGTCCAAGTACTACAGATAATAAAACATGTGCAACGCAGAGATCGTAACAGTAGCTGGGTATGGGATTATGTAAGTAAAAACATCATTGATGGTTATAAATATTGTCAAGTATTAGTTGTTAAGAATAGTCAAAGTGTTCCATGCGGAAGTTGGTTCAAATTATCATGCTCCACAACAAATATCGGAAACCATCTGAACAAGGTACACCGAATAATGTCAGTATACAATTCCGAAGAAACCATGAAAAAGGTAGCCTCAAATAAAAACCAACAGACAATAGAAAATTGCATCAACATGGCAAAACCATACAAATCAACTAATATCCAGTATCGCTATATTACAACCAGGTTGCTACAGTGGATAGTTAAAGATTTACAACCGATTAATATTGTCAACACACCAACATTCATAAGTTTGTGCGAATCTTTGAATAAACGATACTCTATATCTTGTATAAGTACTATAAAGAAGAAACTACATGAATGTGTAGTGTTTACTAAAGAACATCTATAAAATGAAATCAAAAATTCAATGAAAACATGTAGTTTTACAACAGACCTTTGGACACAATTTCACATACCATATATTGGTGTAACAGTTTACTGGATTACTCCTGAGTTTGAGTTACAGCAAGGACTCTTAACTATAGAAGAATTTTCTTATAGACACTCTGCCATCAGAATTACTGAATTTCTTCATATGTTATTTGAAAAGTAATGTATAAGTGATAAAGTTATTGCAGGAATAAGTGACAATGCCACCAATATGAAAGCTGTACTACAACAACTCAACATTCAACATATAATCTGTTATGCACATACACTACAACTTGCAATAAACAAAGGACTAAAAGAATGTTGTGAATTCATGGCTAAGGCAATGGCATTAAATAAAGCTCTTGTGAATTATGATAAATACTATGAAACACTACGATGTGTGCAACAGTTAATAATCAAAGATAATTTACAAACAAAAATTCTTGAACCTATTACTAATATCAAAACTAGATGGAACTCAACTTACCTTGTCTTGCAATGCCTTCATATACTTTGTAATTCTGTGTATTCCCTGGCTGCTGTTCTCAAAAATGATGTTGAATATTTGGTTCGAAATGATGAAAATAATCTGGAAAATCTCTTATTAAGTAATGATGAATGGTTAGCGTTAAGTAGTTTATTAGAGTTGTTAAAGCCATTTGTTCAAGTTACAGATATTATTGGTGGAAGCGATTATCCAACACTATCTATGATGTATTCTGCTATAAAAAAAATCAAAAATCATCTTGCTCAATTTATATCTCAACATAATATTGTAACAAGAGTAAGAGACTGTATTAATGAGCAGATAAATATATGCTGGCAGAATATTTTGTTGATGGGATCTTTTGCCTCATACTTCGACCCTTGCTTCAAAAAACTAAAATTCTTAACTGCTGAGGAACAAGCAAGCATTATAACAGAAGTACAACAAATTATGGAAACAGATAACCCAGCAAATATAATACTTACGATGCAAATAAATTTAAATCAGAACAGTTTCTTTGATGATATAGATGACGATAGTGTTTCCTCCATACAAAATGAAATACAATTATATTCTACAATATTACCAATCCCAATCCACCCACTCAATGATCCATTGTATAAAATAAAAAATCCACTTAATTGGTAGAAGTTGCACTATAAGACACTACCCAGCCATGCGAGACAAGCTTGCAAATATCTTGCGATACCTGTTTCGTCAGTTCCATCTGAGTGATTATTTTCGGATTCCGGAAATATAATTACTGAAAAACGCAATAGGCTAAGCCCAACTTATGTTCATGATATTCTTTTTTTGAAACATAATTCAAAACTGTTTGATGTGTATTCAGATATAAATATGTAATTATAATAGTTATTATATAGATATTAGTTGTCAATATTGGGTAAAAATAATATTCTATTAAATAATAAAAATAAAATATTAATATATATTCAATATGTTTTCTTATTATCTCTTAAATACATTTGTTTAAATGATATGTTAACATTAGAGAATTAATGTAATAAAATTTTTTTAAAAAGTAATATTTTATTTGGTGTTTAATAAAAATTAATAAAATAATATTGTATATATATATATTACTAAAATAATTTTACTAAAATTAAAATAACTGACTAAAGACTAACTGGGCCGAAAATTTTGTATCAGCCAGGCTGGCCAATAAATTTTTGTTAGCTTTCATCACTATATAAATCTATCTTGAACATTTTTTAATATTATTTGAATAGGTAAGAAATTAAATAGTTAGCTCAGCTGCAGATAATAGTAAAGAGATTTATTTTCAATAGAGCAAGTATGGATTATGTAGCTTTATTTGTTATAGATATTATTTCTAGTGTCCTTTTTAAAATTTTCTTAATTATCCTCTAATAAAAATAAAGATTAATTGCTAGTAAAAATATATACTACTAATCAAATAAAAAAATTTCTTTGTTCAGTAAATTAGCTTCTATATTTAATACAAATTAAGAACAAGTTATAGCAAATATTATTATTTGAAGTAATCATAATAAAAGTTGGATGTAATTATTAATTAATATATTATAGCATTGTTTTCAATAAATATAAACATTATTCTTAAATATAACTTTTAGCCAGATATTACACTGGTATACAATAAAAATAAAATAAAATAAATTGAATAATATTTAAAATATAAAAACAAATATGCTTATAAATATTAATCAACAAAAGTTATAATAAGAAATATTAATTAAGCAATTTAGACATTTGATTAAGTTGTTATTAGAATTAATTGTCCGAAGCAAAGCGAAGGACATTCTATGTTTACGATCCTTGATGAAAATAGAGGTCACGTGTGGATTCTGTCCGTCATGCTTGTGTAATGCATGGTTTTTTTTTTATTATTAGCTTCGGACTTACAATGGTTTCCATTTCCTAGTAATAAAGTATTTTTTTTTGAATAATATTCTTTTATACTATATATAGATAATTATTTTTTATAAGTTTTGGCTATTATTTTAATATTATATAGAAATCAAAATATTGTTTTGAGATTGAAAACTGAATTATAAATTCAATAAGATTTTTCATATTCGCAAAAGTTTTGAACCAATTAAATTTTGAATCAAAATAAATTATACTAATATAAATAACAAGTTGTAATTAAATAAACTTGATAGTACTTTAAAATTTTAATAATTTTTTTTTTTTTTTAAAGTGCACCAACAATAATTGTCTGGCTGAGTATTTATTCAATAATGATGTCTATATATATCTTTTGACATTACTATCTAGGACTATGCTATAATGTATTAGTTATTAACTATACCTAACACTTATCAGGATTGTTTCAAATAACGATATTTGCTATAGCTTGTTCCTAACTATATTAGATATAGAGGCTAATCTATTGAACAAAGATAATCCTTTGTTGGACCAGTAGCATGCATTTTCACTAGTAATTAAACAGCTTTATTTCTAACTGGAGAGAAATTAAGAGAAAGTTGAAAGGGAGCACTAGGGATAATATCTATAGCAAATAAAATTACATGATCACTGCTTGCTTTATCGGGAATAAATTCCTTTACCATTACCTGCAGCTGAGCTAACTATTTAATTTCTTACCTGTCCAATGATACTTATGAATATTCAAGGTACTTATAACTAGTACTTACTACCTGAACACCGATTTACACATTGTAGAGAACAGGACTTATAGCCAGAAGCCTTTTTGGGATAAGTACTGCCAGACTGGTTTATTACTAGATTGAAATAAGACTAGGGCAGAGATCTGCATGAAAGACACCGGATATTAGGGAAAGGATCACCAAATCTATTTATTGAAAGCGGAACACCTCATATACCTTGCAACTTCTGATGATTATTGTAACACCAACTGGACGATCG
>CAJVPV010001810.1:0-14600 GCA_910591835.1 Acaulospora morrowiae | reverse complement strand
CATCGTGCGAGTTGACCTTTCTTCCGTCAAAGTAGAGGATGTAGAAATAGGTGAGGAAGGTGTTGAATCGTGCGAAGACATTTTTTTATATCGGTATAAGGCGTAATGAATCTGGTTTATGCGATGCGTTATGACCTCCGGCTGAAGTGAGATAATGCAAGGAATAGAATGAAAAAATTTTTTGGACGGATCAGTGTCTATTTATAGTATGCATTATACAAAGTCGGCAGAAATACGACGATCTCGGAGATTGCGGTGATTCCGACTTCCTAAGTCATAAGTCCTTTGATATACGCACTAATGGAGATTGAAGGTCTGATCCTCCTTACCGCCTTTTCGAGTCTCGTTTACGCTGGTTCTTATCATAGAGCATGTATATTTTTCCCAGACTAGTAACGGAAAAGTGATAATCTATGTTGTACTAACTTCTACGTCGATCACTTATTTGTCGGTTAAATACGTAATGCGATTTACGTAAATATATAATACTTTCCTTACCGCTATTAGCACACCTTCGGCAAGAAAACACGAATTAGATTTAAAAGAACTATAAGGGGAATGGGCTTATCATTTCTCATTAGTAGTTTAATCAAAGTTCATATGCTACAATGACTTTGCATTTCCCAGATCATCGCGATCATTGACTTTTTTACTCTGCCGGTGGATCGTCGAAATTAAGGGGCACGCTTTACGAAAATTACTTAACTTCTAATGGTCCTGGACGGTATAAAATACTTCGTTTTTTCCTCTTGTAAGGTGGGTATCAATAACGTTTTTTAACGCTAATTCGAAGTAATGTACTATCGTTCAATATACCACTATTAATTAAGACTATAAAAACATGTTTACTTACTGCGAACTTTGTATTTAGGACCGTGAAGATGAGCAGTACTAACGATAGTACCACCCCCAAGAACAACGATAGCACCGTCCCCAAGAGCAATGACAATAATACCTTCCAAACTAGGGATATTTCTTTCAATGTCCCCAGAATCGTCACTCAAACGCCATCTAATCCAAGATCTAGCCAAAGGACACCTAATCCTAGTCGTCAACACAGAAATAAAAGAGACAGCTTTGGTAAGTAAAATCTTGCTAAAGTTAAAGATAATTAAAAATGTTGATGTAACTTTAATAAAATTGAAAAATGTTAATTTATTATATTAATTTAGATGATCTGGACTATGATCCGGAAGAAAAAATTTTTAAAGAAAATCCCCTTCATTTCGTTAGTCCAGAATATGCACAAAAATGTATAGATAATGATGATTACGATATATATCCTCCTGAAGTCGCCCAGGAAATCTTAGATCAATTGTAAAAAACCAACTGCTTGATCCATATTTTTTGAAACATATATCTTTTTATCTGTATGCCGTTTAGTAATTTTTTTATATAATAAAGAACGGGCAGTAGGCATCCGATTTTCTACACACGACATCGCTTCCCTAAGGCCCATTATAACGTGATGTAATTGTTTAATAATTTTCCTAAAGTTAAGGCACAAAGTGCCATTTCTTCGAAATACAGTTTTTTAATTATTTGCACTTCATGCCTCTGATTAGATGGATCACACCAGGAAATTAGCAGGAGATTGCCTCATCTTGATTGGTTGATCGTCGTATATATCCTTACCGATTATCAGCGATTGCTTCCCACGTTTTTTTCGCGAAAGTATACGTTATTCGTCTGGCACGTAAGTGCCCTTGCTTTGCAAGTGAGTAGGACATCGGCTCATCACGAAGTGAGACGGCTCGTCGAGTAGTGTTGCTTTTATATTTTCCCGCCTACTAGTAATACACCGTAAACTTAGCAATTATGTCATCCAACAATATGGGAAGAGAAGAAACCGCCACATCGGATGTACCAGCTACGAAAAGGAAATTATCACGACGCCTCCGATGTAATAAGAATAAGAAACTCAAGTGGGAGCAAGAGCATGTCGAGGTATCTTACAAATCGGAAGACGTACCATCGTTCCCTAACCCTCTTGTCGATTCTGATATTATCTTCAATCCGCTAAGGTATAATATTTTTTTATCTTCGAATTGGTTACCTTTGTACGAAATTCTAGTATAGTTCTGTGGATAAGCGTTCCTCTCTCTTTCTGATCGTATATCCTCTAAAGAAAATAAAACTCAACGGAATATTTCAGCACGAGATCTATGACCCAAAGGGTCGCCCCTAAAGGGCCTGATTGCAGAAATTAAATCTGTTCTAGCTAATGATGGAGCTTGTTCGCATTTTGATAGACCCTTTGGGTCATTGCTTCGCAATAATATCGATCTTTGGCTTGTTTCATTAATGTGCCACCTGGTCGATATAGCCATTTAATTAATGCATGCTGGATTATTTTAGCGGAATTAATTTGTTTTTTCCATAAATGATATGTCTGCTGAATAATTAATGACGCACAATTTTCTTTATATAATGCTAGTTGAACTTTAAAATTTCTATAATTAGGATCATTACCTATTTGCTGATGGCTGGTTAAATTATTTTTGATGCGAAATACAAAATTTTCCCAGTAATCTCTATTATTTATTTCATATCCTAGTTTTAATAAACGTTTGCGTACGTATTTTGGTGGATAATATTTTGCAAACCGTAACCATGCTTCTGACGTTTTAATATTGTTAATGATATAATTTTCACCATATTCACTTAACCTGTCTCGTACTCTGCTATAACTCATTATATATTTACTACTTATTTCAGACATATTTAATATGGTTTTAATTTTTGCATATATAAATGATTAGAAGATTAAAATCAGATGCTACATGCTTATCACCCGAAGCAATTAGTGATATAATTACTACTAAGGATTTAGCAAATGCATTACGGGATCTAGCTAAAAAATATAATGTATCATATGCACGAATTCGTGAAATATGGGAATTTACTATTGCGGTAAATAATTAATATTTATTGTATAGTTGTGCCATTCTCAATTTTACTCAGTTTCTCTACTAGCTTGTCTAATGGAAGTTCCAATCCACATCTTCTAGCTTCTATCTGATTCTCGGGTGATAATCCACGGAGGAACTGTTCCTTAAGGTATATTTCGTTATTATTTACACCCAATGCTGTTATGTAATATTTCACCATCTTATAATATTTTTTTACTGGTAGAGATATTTGTTTTGGTGGCGGGAGCTCTCGTGGAATATCCAATAATATATTGGTCCCATCAAGCAATGTGAGAGTATGATTGGAAAAATTTATTTCCGAGATATTTGCCTGGATCCATGGTGAACCTAATAACAGTACATGTGCAAATTCGGGTTTATTATGAACTAAAATATCATTAACTTCTACCTGTTTCCATTTATTATCTTTAGACCAGAAAGAGAGGTTTATTTTATGAACCATTCCCAATATTGTCATGCTATCTTCTATGGTTAAATTATCCGATGATTTTTCAGATGGAAAAGAGATTAATAGTTTTGCTTCTTCTTTATGGGAAGTATTAATCTCTAAGCCTAATACATCTATTAAACCCCTGCCTAAAATATTACAATTGGTGGCGGTATCTAATATAGTTTTAACTGGTACTTTGTTAATTTCGCAAGATAAAATTCTCATCGTGACGTTTTATTATAACAATATATTTAATTCTGCATTTTTAAATTTGTATTAATAAATAATAATTTTGTATTTACAATGACTGAAGCTAATAATAATATTGATGGCAACCTAGTGGAAGAATCCATAAAAAACTTTAAACGATGTTTGATTGACGTCAATGATGAAGTTGTGGAAGGCATAGTTGATTCAGGCTCAAAATGTCCAATCATCACTTATGAGATTGCAAAAAAATTGGGTTTTGTAAAAGATAAAAGTTTACCTAATATTACCGATAAAGCAGTATCTGATATTGTTAAGCAAGTATCGGGTAAAAAAATCTGGATCTCTCTTCATTAATTACTAAAGATAGTAAAACCCGAGGTTCATCAGGAACTTATAAACTTGATAGCAAACCCCGATATTTCTCAAAGAAATCATACACTATATAAGGCTAAAAGAAAAAAGAAAATTTTAAACGATACAGCATCTTCATCCGAATCCTCGTCTTCATCTGAATCTGGATCTGAGTCTGACTTTGAATCGTCTAGCTACAAAGTGACTACCCCGGCAACTATGATAAAGATTTTACTATAGATATGGTAAAAGCGAAGAAGCGTAATTAATTACCATCATTATAAAAGCGGAATGGTCTCGCTTCTTCGGGTTTTTGTCTGCGCCTTCTGTAGTTTACTACAACATAATTTTGCACAGGAGAAGTATGGTTGTCAGATAAGTGACGTAAACACTCTCCAGCAATTGTATAAGCATGGGCCATATTCTTAGCCTCATGTGTTACCACACCATAAACGGCACCCATTTTTCGTAAATATTTAGGAACCAGATCATAATCTTTTAAGAATCTATTGAACCATTTAACTCCTGGCTTACCTGGATTACCTATTCGGCCAAAAGATATTGCATGCTGAATCCAAGTGAGTAATTCTCTGGCTCTTTCTTGATCCTTCTCCATAGATCTAAATTTTCTAGGAATATCTGGTTGACCTCGATTCTTTGCATAACTCGTTACTCCAATATCTGTAATACGTAAAGTTGTAAGTTCAGCGGGACGTATACAGAGCATCACCATAACATCAGCAAGAGCCAAATAATCAGATGGAGTTTTTAAATCATACGCATCTAATCTCTCTTTAACCGATTCTAATGTAAATTCATCCGGATAGTCAATACGATTAACTTCAGCCTTTTTCCGATTATCCTTCTGGATTTCGTTGGCTTTTTCTGTAAAATCAGGAAATTTTGTGGCCTCAACTATTGTGGGTAAAGCACCAAGGCTTCTTAATTCTCTTCTGAGTCGGGAAAGACGTGATGAACCAGCATTAGCATTTTGTGCTGATAGGGCTAAGGCATAAGCTTCAGCTCTTATATCCCGAATACTAAGTTTATTCCGTAAAAGCCGATGCGCCATCTCTCCAATTGTTTCTCGTGTGGCTTGATTGGAAATAACAATGTTTACTGTGGAACAGGGCACTTTGTACGTAGTTTTGCTTTTTGGTTGAACATTTTTCTGAATAGAGAGGTGACATAAGTCGCTTTGCAAATCAAATAAGTTATCAACTTCACCCTCACTAAACCCATATCTATTTTGCAAAATTCGTTTTGCTTTCTCTCTGATAATCTCTTCTTCCGAATTTTTTGAAGGCTTGGTTACAACTATTCTACAACTACCTTCAACTAAATTTATAATTTTATTTTTCCCACCTCTCTGATTAGGTATCAATACACTTACCTGATCATCGCTAAATTTGAATCCTTCTCGAAGACGCCTGCGTGCCTGATTCCGCTTTCTATCATCAGTTAGATTCTCGAGAAACTCTGAGGTGTATTGACTGAGATCGGCCACACTCATCTCGGAGCTGAGATTATATTTTTCTATGATTTTGGTTGCGATGGCTGACATGTTTGAATGTATAATAGGTTATGAATAGTTCTTTAGGTTATATACACTATAAAAATATTTTTTCAAATCGAAATTAATTATCCTTTTTCCTCCCATGTTTGGAAAAAGAGAGTATATACGTATGGGTAACTGAGATGTCAATTTGAAATTTACTATTACATATGATATAACGAAAAAAATTATAGTTTTGGAGTTGCGATCCAGGCTATATTAAGATTTACGATTCATTTTATTTTTTTTTTATAATTCTTGAAATAGATTCCAGTATGTTTCTATACTTATAAACCACTTCTTATAAATATCGGGTCTATTTTCCATTATATCAATCGGTGGTACCATAGCTGGATAGGACAGAGCATTCACGAATCTAATTTGTTCGGGATAATAATAATCCATAATATCTGGTAATTGTAAAAATTTGGCTAAATCTTTTACGTACCTAAAACCATTGCGCATTAGTTTGCGAAATGTTGGCCCATTGTAATCGATCTCTCTCTTGGTTAATAAGTTGACTACTTTCTGGAGTGTTTCCATTTTTAGGTGTGATGTATAGTGTCAATATATGTTCGATTATATTGTTACAAAATACTTTGGAAAAGTTTAAATTGATTTTATATTAAATATATTTACATAAAAAAGTGAAACGGGCTTTATACGTTATATATTAAATCACTTTGAATGGGGTATCCAACCAATCAATACGTTAAAGAAGACAATTCGAAGTGTTCAACATATCAATATGTTAAAAGAGATAGTCCGGGGCGTTCAACCTGCCCATATGTTAAAAGAGATGGTTCGATTTGTGGAAAAAGTTGTTGGCGGGACATAGGGTACTCGTTGCACTGGAAATTATATGATACGAATATAGCAAAATTTCCTTGTGGGATCTGTGGAAAACTAACAATTTCTGGGACGGGATATTGTCCTAAACATGCGAAGAGGGTTTACTTTCGAAATTGGTATGAGAGACAAAAGGTACAGAGAATAGAAGCAGATGAATAATTATACTCACTTTTATTAGATATTAGTTTTAAGCGTCACAAAAATGGTCTTCGTAGTGGGATATATCATGGATCCTAAATACCCGCTTTAAATGATATCAAACAATTCTTGACGCAACTGTATATCAGAACTGGGAGCGATCTCTAATTCATCAGGTGAGAGTTTACTATACCCATAACGTATATCCTCACCATTTTCATAGAATTGTTCTTCACCTGTTTGGTAGGGTAACAACTTTGGGGCGCTTTCTTTATCGAATGGACCTACTAGATGATAATGGGTTCGTTTATTGTTAGTAGCTTTAAACTTTATCCCATAAGTTGCGGAAAGTGCTGAATTTAATAAACCAAGTTTCGCTTTATCCGATTTTAAACCAGATTTTTTAGCACTACGAGACGTGTCTGTATTATCAAAAACTCGGGCCATTTTTGGTACTAAATCTTGGAGATACTTCATAGACTTAGGTGATTCTAAACACGATTTAACAATACCAGCTGTATATCTATCCCGATCATCAATATCTTTAATAGGTATACAAGTCTTTAGTAATTCCAGACAAATTCGATGCTTCTTAGCTTGGGTAGCAATTGTAAGTCTATCATTTCTATAATCTTCACGGATAATGGTCTCAACTGATGTTTCATTATTAGTGCCTGCATCTCGTAGTTTCCGGAGGTTTCTGAACCATTTCATATGATCATATTTGCCATAATCTGTGATAAATTCCTCTGTTAAAGATTCAGGTGACATCCCGTAGCAATCTGCAATATAATACCGGCTTAGCGCATACATTTCTTCTAAAGTCTTCTTTGGCTTGTTTTCTAGATGTTCAGCCATCTCATGATTGAGAATATTGGCGTTGGCAATGTCTGAAATTTCCTCTGCTTTAATAGCCGAAGAATACCCCTTTACTGTTTTAGTTAATGTCACGGTATCATCTTTAGCTTTTGGAGTGGTTTTTATTGTAGAAACTACCATACCTGCCTTTTTAAGAAAATCTACCATTCTCCATCCAAATAAACAACGAGATCGGAATTTTTCCAATGTGTGGGCAACCCACAATCGAACTGTTGGGATGTCCTTATTTTGAATAATGGATTCTACATCTGGAAATATTTCTTTATTCTGAAGTTCTTGAAGGAGAGATTCGCGTTTAGCTTTTAACAACCAGTGGAATAACCCCTCTTCGGTAATTGGGAGATTTGATGATCTTTGTTCGATGTGGCATGTGTATTCTTTAATACATCTCATACGGAATAACATCTGATTAGTCCCAGCATTTGTTTCTATATAACTATTAAAAAGACAGAATGCACGCTCGAACTTGGGATTAATACACGAAACTCCTATTTTTAATGTACCTGTATATGCAACAAGATCCACCTCTTTCCATGCTTCTTCTACATCACTAAAATCACGAGCCTTTTCTACTGGATCAGATTTACCATGATAATTTTTAATACGTAACTCAGGAAAATCAGTTCTAAGAGCATGAACAATTCCTTGTACATCTTTTCTCAGATGGCAAATGAGCGATGCACTTTTTCGTTCATCGAAAGGTAATGAAGACATCTGCTTTGCCCAATCCCAAAGTTCGGTTAATACAGTTTCTTTATTAGATGCTAAGCAGAACATTTTACCTTTCTGGAGTTGGTAAGTATTATGGATAACTGAAAAATGCTTGCCCCTTCAAAGTGATTTAATCTATTCTATATTGAGATTAGTTAGATCATTATCCATAACAATAATGTGTCTCACTTCATGGATTAACTTATACAAATGCTCTCTTGATTGCCCTGCTAAGTGAGTGTGGGCTTGACTATTCACGGATACTATCTCATCTAATTATAAATAATATGATATTGGAGGACACTTATATTTTTTCTCGCATTTGCAATTATTAGTAATGCGATGTAAACTACTCTTTGATAATCTGAAAGATTTATATCTTTAGTATCAATATCATAGTAGGATTTAAGATTTAACCTTGTAGTAACAGCACTAGAATAGATATGTCGTATAGATAAAGCAAACAAATTATACCATCGGGAATAGTAAAGTGTTCTAACGTATAAGTTTTTCCTGTTTTCCAAGGTGATCCTACATATACATCGCCTTCCTCGAGTAAAGGTTTTACATATTGCTTCTCATATATTTCTGTTGCAATAAGAAAGGAATCACAATTAAACCAAGTTGACATTTTTAAGAAAGGGCTTGCTTTATTGGTCTGGCATCATCAGTACTAATCTCGTGATAAACTTTATCAGTGCATCCCAATTCCTGGATTAATCTCACAAAAAAATTGTTTTCCCGTTTTAGGTGTGCTTTCACTTCTTCCTGTTGTTCTTGATTCATGTCTTTCTAAGTATCAATTTCGTTTATTCTTTCTTCAATGGTCTCTATTTGTTGCTCATCATCTTTTATCAGTAGTTCTTTTAATTATACTAGGAATGCAGAACAGTTGAGTTTGTTTTCAGCATTCTTATCATCAGATTGCTCCTTAGTTCGAGTCACATTTAAACGATTTCACTTGTCTTTATCTTCCATACTTTTGAATATCAATTCTATTATTTCATTTTGATCCCACATATTCTGCTTACACCAAGTATCATCATCATCAACATACTTCTCGGCTTGTACCAAATATATTGCTGAGTTCATCTCATGACGTGATGATTCTGCTAATTTTTCTTTGCTGACAATTTCTTTCATAAAATATCCTTTAGCCTCTTTTAATTCTTCATCTTCATATTGCAACATGTCCAACAATTCATTTTTCTCATCTCCACTATTTATTTCATCATTACTACCTTCCTTTTTATTGTCACTTTTCTTCTGATTAACCCACTCTTCATCTTTATCTCTTATTATTAGAATTTCTACAATTCGATCATCATACTGGAGCATAATCATTCTTTTGTTAAAGCAGATACTCACTTGTACCCATTCTAACCAATTTCTTCCTAGTAATAAGGTTTCTTCATTAGAGTCGATTATTTGCAGCAGGCAGGAGATAGGGATTTTACAAATAGTAATTTTTAAATTGTTGATTTGTCCCAATGCCCTCGTTCTATTATCTGTGATTAAGATAATTGACATCATTGATTTCCCTTCTATTTTTAAATCCAATTGATCCATCAGCCTCTTGAATATGAAGCTTGCAGTGGCTTCTGTGTCAGCAATGGCTATCATAGATATTTCCTTAATTTTTACTTTATATCTCGTGGCGTTCATTCTTCTTTCGACCTTGACATGATTAACTTCTTGCTCTATGTAGAGTCTTTTTAGTGAAGTGGCAAAATTCTTTTGTTGTTCAAGAATATTCAATATTTGCCCAATGGTAACATTTGTAAGTGTACTAAACAAATCTCCTATGATGTTATATTTAAATGTCGATTCTATTTGTAATAGGTACTTCTTCCACCTAGATCTTTTTGGTTTTAACGATGGTGATAAGGTTGACATTACGGGCGTTGCTTCTTCCATCATCTCATTTTCGTCTTCCATTGGTGTTGGTTGTTCTATCTGAACTACAGGCTGCACCATCAGGACTTTTTGTCCAATAGATTGTACTTATGGTCCTGCTTGCATTACAGGAGGTACTTCTACTTTTGCTTTGTTTTTACATTTTTCTTTTGGTTTCCTTCGGGATTGTAACTGACCTTTCCATACTGATTCACTTCTTGATTGAGTTTTTTGGGGTCAACTGGTATATAACGTTTCTTCTTCTTCGTCTGATACCTGGTAGACCCCTACTACTTCTTTGAAATAAGCTTTGGTTGATCGTCTAGTGCTAAGTCCAGTGGTCAATATAGTAGGTAATCGCATCAATGGACAGTCTCGTGCGAAGTGCCCTTCTTTCCACATGTGAAACACTTATTTGTTCAAGGTTTTTGTTTAGCACTGTTACCCTCAGCCTGTGTTGTGATAACACTGACAAGATAATGCATTTGTTGCGTCAATGCTTCCATATCTTTTTCCAACTTATTATCTTCTTTCTCAAACCTTTTCTTTCTTTTTTTTTCATACTGCTTTTCTACTTCAATTTCTTTAGCAGCTTTGATGGCATCCTCCAGATTTCTTGATCCAATGATATATAGCAAAGACACTATTTTGTTCTTGAGACCTCTGATAAAAAGATGGACAATATGATTTTGGAGAAATATCTTGTTAGGGTTCGCTTTTCTCAATAACTTTTGGAATCTTGCTGCATACGTTCTCACTTTCTCATCATCTTTTTGTTCTATTAACATGAGGTCCTCATACCATTGCTGTTTTAATTTTTCTGTAGCAAAGGTTTTCAGAAATAGCGGGATAAAGCTTCAATCTCAATTATCATTATTATTCCAATTCCTGATTAGTCTCTTATGATCACAGTACCAATATATAGCCTCATCTTTGAGATATCCCACAACAATTTGTATTCTTCTTTGCGCTACCCAATTATTTGTGTTGGTAGCACTTTCGTACTTTTCAAGCCATTTAAATGGATCTTCTTTCTCTTCTTTATGAACTTCGGTACCTTTACTAAGTTATTTTCACCTCTTCCTTCTGGTTAACCTCCTTAAATACTTGTGCAATTTCTTTTCAGAACCTGGATCTAAATGTGGCATCCTCTCTTAAAAAACTTTCCTGATATTATTTATTG
Source organism: Acaulospora morrowiae (assembly GCA_910591835.1). Classification (NCBI taxonomy): domain Eukaryota; kingdom Fungi; phylum Glomeromycota; class Glomeromycetes; order Diversisporales; family Acaulosporaceae; genus Acaulospora; species Acaulospora morrowiae. Next base: position 3,462 of record CAJVPV010001810.1, on the reverse strand, counting down.
ATTCCATTTCGTGAAATTCATCAGGTTCGGTTTCCTCTGTTATCGGTACACGGTGAGTCTGTCGTCACTCCGGACTAGATCGTCGCGTAATGGTAAGTATGTAGGGGCTTGTGTCGCTTGCTAACCAGAGGCACTTGTTGATAAACTCCCTTCTTTCTAGTTGCCGGTCTAATCCTATACCACAAGCCGTTGTGGTCCCTCAAGATTCTATATGCGGCAAACAACCAATTAAGGTAAGTTTATTAATTATGCTGCGCAATTGCAAGTATTACAAGTTTATACAATATAAATCCTAACTCTCTCTTTTAACTAGCTAATCCACCCATATTTATACCCGCCGCGACGCGTACGCCGATCTACCGTCGCGTCCTGCAAATTCCCAATTAGACTATTTAGGCTTTATGATGCAGGATTCGATGGATCGCGCCATATCACGTGACTGACGACGATCCTAGCGACCCACACATTTTTCCCTGCTAACACCTCTAACCTTCTTTCTTCCATTACTATAATTCTTTCTATCCTATTTCTTATCTTTTTCTTATCTTTTTTTTAAGGAACAACGAAAAAATAAAAATAACAATAGTTCTTATTCAACCAGTATGCTTCTTTATTTTATGCCTTGTTCTATTCACACTTCTCTTGCAGCTTTTGTCCTGAAATTAACAAATTTTAATCTGTACACTTTTATCAGGAGATAACGAGATGTCTGATCTTACAGTTATCACCAAATATGTCAGGCTGGAAAACAGTGAATCAGTCGCTTCACCAGTATAATTTTCACGTAACTAAGGTAAGTTGAGACACGTAAGACTGATTTAGCTAGGGCTTTTTGTTATTAACAAGCTTTTCTCTTCTTTTCTGACACTAGCTCTTCTCTTGATAATCTTGGGCTATGTCCTATAGCAGTGATTATCCTTTCTTATATGGTGTATACTTGAAAAGGTAAGTTGTTAATTACAATATTTCTTATTTGGCATTTCAATTTTACTTATTATTCTCTTTTTTTTTTGATTTTCTATCTCTCTTTTTGCTTATACATTGGCATTTCTATTTATATAATTGCTATTACTAGAAAAATAATTAAGGAAAAATAAACTATCAGGACTAAAACAAATTATGTGTAAGTTATATAAGCTTCGATAACTACATTTCCTATACTGACTATTAATGCTACTTTATATTTCCAGAGTACATGATGCGATAATCACAATACGTGACGCGATAATCACAGTACACAACTATACCATGTGACTTTTATAGGGCTAACAATATAAAACAATTATATAAATTAAATAACAATAATTTTAAAAAATATCACTATTAAATTCAATCTAGATTTATCTTAATAAACTTAATCATATAATTGGCTTTTAAATAAAAAGAACAGAATGTAAAAAATGCAAATGTTAAATTAATTATACCTTATATACAGCTGAAGCACATTTTAAAAAATATGATCAAATTACAATGAAACAATAACAAAAATATTTTGAAGATTTTTGTCAAGAAACAACAAATGTTATATTTAATAACAAATAAAAAAATTAATACAATTACATTTGTAAAACAAAAATTTCTTGAATTAGAATTTGTATAAGCAATATTTCATTGCAGTTTATTTTTATCATTATCAGAAATGGAACCAATTAAAAATTTTTTAAAAAAAGCATGGCCAGCTTTTAAATTATCTAATTAAAAAAAATATTCACAAAATTGTTAGATATCATATATAATGAAACCAAAAATGAAATTAAATCTTTACTTAATAAATGTAATAACTTGTGTTTAATTTCTGATGAATGGTATTTATATTTAATTTTAGTATAAATTTTAATAATAATTATTAATTATTTAAATTTAAATATAATATACATAAGTCTAATTTAGTACAAGAATACTAAACAAATTTTATCTTAATAACATCAACATCAATCTTTTATTCTGTTTATCCAATTAAAGATAAACATCAAAATAGTATTACAATTGTCCAAGATTTATTCAACATAATAAAAGAAATCAAATAATCAAAAATTTCAGCAATTATTGCTGACAATACATATTCACAATTATATTTTTGGGATACATTGCACATGGTTTAAATTTTTTAATTGGTGATATTATGGTGTGCTTATTTAGTAAGAAGATCTAAAAACCTTATTAAATTCTTTAAATCTTATCAAATTCCTGCAGCAATTCTTAAAAAACATCAATTAGCTAGTTATGATTATTAAATTTTATTTAAATATTCAATTAAAACATATTGGGGATCTGTCTCTATATGTTTAAATTCTATTTACTAAAATCAATCCACTTTAGAATTAACAAACATTGAAATATACAGGATTCTATAATCAATATTTTTGAGACAGTTTGTGATACAATTAAAAATAGGGCTCTGAAAAATACTGAACTGATATTGAACTGGTATCAAAATAGTACTGATTTATAGTAAATTTAATATATAGGTTGTGATCTACTTATATGTTTTTATAGTAAATTTAAGTATCAAAGTAGTATTGAAATGGTATCATTAGAAGCCCTAATTAAAAACAATTATTTTTGAAAAGATATAAGATCTTTACTTACTGTATCTGATATTTTAGTTACTAGCATTGCAACTTTCAAATCAGATTTACCACAACTGGTATTTTTTTATTATTGGTATTAACAACAATTAATATCAAATGGTATAATAATTTTTTATTTATTAATAATTACATATTATATATCTATATTAATATAATTAAAAATTATATATTATAGTAGTTTGTATTTTTTTAGAAGTTGAAAATAAGATAAGAAAAATATTACATAACTATTGAATAAAAATATATCACCTTGTAATAACAGTTACTAATTTACTAGATCCCTTTTATCTTGGTAAAGATTTTTCTACTGACAGCATGATAATAATTTCAGAGTTTATTTATTAATATTATTCACATATTTCAAATATTATATGGGAACAACTACTTCAATATAAAATGCAAACTGGAATTTTTAATATTAAATTAGTTTGAAATACTAGAGAAAAAATCAATTCTGTTATATAATGAAAAGACAATTTTGATACCTTAATGCTACAACTTTGTAAATTATATACTGTATTTGAATTTTTACAATTCCATTATCTTTAGCTGCTTTAAAATACAATTGATCAAATTTTTTATATATACAAAATAAAAAACAAAATTGATTAACAAATAAAAGATTATAAAAATTAGTTTATATTTATAGCATTTATAAACTTACTTTTTTTGAAGGGGGTTTTCCCAGTAGATAAATATTATTTCTTTATTTTGATTTGTATATAACAAGATATACAGTATATTGTTAAAAGAAACAACATCTTTTTTATTATTTCAGAAGAGTTAAATGCTAACTTGCCTACTTATCAATATCTAACTAATATTATAAAAAAATTCAAAATCAATATTAATATGCTAGATAAGGCTGAGT
>CAJVPV010001809.1:0-14600 GCA_910591835.1 Acaulospora morrowiae | reverse complement strand
AATATTTTTATTATTACATTATAAAAAATATATATTTAAAGTTTTATATTAATTAAATAATTATTTATTAAATTATAGTCTGGAACAAAAAAACCATCTTTTTTTTTAATTAATATTTTTAATTATAATTCAATAAATAATTATTTAAATTTTATGAAATTTTTAAAAAATATTCTTTAGAATGTAAGAAAAAAAAGATATAAATTTTATTGAAAAATATGTATTCATTTAATTTTTATTTTATTTTAAATTTAAAGAAAATAAAATTTATTTGTAAGTTAAAAATTATTATAAAAAATTTTAATAAGTTATTTTATAAAAAGTGCTTAAGTAAAAAATTTAAAAAATATATTTATAAATTTTTATATAAAATAAATAAATTTTCATTATGTAACAAATAAAAACAATATTTAAATTATTTTTTTTTATCTAAAAATTACAATTTTCATTTATATTAAATTTATATTAAAAAATAATTAAAGATTTAATTAATTATTTTTTTTAGATAATAAATTTAAATTTAAAAAAAATCTAATAATATATTTTATAAAAAATCTTTAAATAACCTAATCTTTAAGTTTTAAAGAATATACAGTATATTAAAATTTTTATATTATTTAAATAATTTTTTATAAAGTTATAATAAAAATATTAAAGGTGATTTTTTTTGTCCCAGACTGTATATTAAAAAATATTAGTCCAAAGACTTTTGTAATACACTGTATATTATTTAACTTTAATAAACAAAATACAATACTTAACATAATTAACTTAAGATAAAATTGAATTTGAAATTATGGAAAATTTAAAATAACCAATAATTTTAATTGTAAATTATAACTTTTTGTTAGAACTAACAAAATGGATTGAAAATATTTTTGGTAACAAATATTTCGTTTAAAAAAACTTGATGAATCACTTGAAAATTCAAGACATTTTATTTATCTTTACAAATAAAGTTAAAAACTGTACAATTAAACTACGTATAGTACGTAAAATAACAAATATACAATAATATAGATAATACATGGATTTATCAGAAATCAAGCATAAAAATACGTTTGTACAGTACAGTAAGGTGAAATGAAAAAAAAAGTTTGTACAGTACAGTAAGGTAAAATGAAAAAAAACATAAATACACTTATAGGAATCTGTCACAAAGTCGATCTTTATTACAATCACACTATAGACAGACGGAGGTTCATACTGTAAGCTTAATTTTTTGATGGTACAAATAAGAGGGAATCGTATCATTGAAATATTAATTAGTTATAAATACGTAAAAAAACAAAGCGTCTTCATATTTTCCCAGTCATCAAAAGACACGTGACATTTGTGCTTGATTTAAGAATTTCAAATCTTCGTAGTTTATTAAACTGAGAACCAGTTAGGAAGATAGCTGAGTAAAGGAACACGCCAGCGTAAAGCACTCAGCGGGAAAGAAAGTTCAAAGACACATTTGTTTGGTGAATTTACATATATGCTTTATATTACAAAGTCATGCCTGTGATCGATTATGAATAGAATGCAATCATTAGTTGACGTTCAGTGGTAATGAATCGAGAATAGCAGTCCATGAATCATGAGACTTACTAAAATGACGCATTGATGGGATGTGCATTGGAATATTTGTGGATTTTGAGGGAAGATTCGATGGAATACCAGAAGGTATGATACTCGAGTGAAGATTCGACTGGATACCTATTCCGTTGCATGATGGTGGAGATTGAGCGCCTGAAGGAGTACTGCAGTTTGGCAACCAGTTTGGTGTTCTTGGCCTTGATATTGATGATGATTTTCTTCTTAGATTGTGGGATATCACAGTACTGCTGGATGATGAACCGGTTGAGTTGAGGGTGCTGATTGAGTGTACACCGGAAGGAGTGCCAGGTCGAGAAGAGACATGCGAGCCGTTCGGTGATGGTAAACTGGATATCCTTGATGGTGGAATCCTTGTGGGACTATTGGAGATGTTCGAGGATACCTGATGGCCACTAGAAGGGGTAGCAGGACGAGAAGGGGTGAATATGCCTGATACACTGGGTGCCCTTGAACGGCCAAGCATCCTTGATGGTGAGGGTGAGGGTGGTGATGCGGGTGTGGGTGTGGGTGTGGATGTGGGCGTGGGTATGTTGGGAGTGGCGGTGATTGGTTTGGAATTTTGTCGCATTGGGAGTTTTGGTAATTGCGACGAAGTATGAATTTTAAGATGGATAGCCTTTGTGCAATCGGATTTCATATTTTCAATTAATTTTAATACTCGTCCGTATATCACTTCGGCTTCCTTATCATCGAATGATACAGATGGTGCATCAGAAATCTCTGGACTATTGTTATCTTGTTCCTCGGAACTTTCAAATATATCCTTTTCACTGTCCTTTTCACTATCCTTCTCATCACCTTCTGAGGTGAAGTCATTTACTTCAAAAGTGTCTTCTTCTTTTGTCCTAGGAATAACCTTTTTACAGGCACTTTCCATATCCACTATCGTCTTTCGTAACTTATCACATTCTTCATTCGACTCCCTTAAAGAAGCCTCTAGCTCTGCCACACGTTTCTCCAGGGCGGCTGCTGCCGTCCGTAGCAAGGTATTTTCTAACTCAGCGACACGTTGCTCCAAGGAAGATATCCTTTTTAGTTCTTTCTCTTCGGTCGGAGCGCAGTTGACGGCGAGCGTATTATGAACCATTTTTTCTTCTTTCGAAACAGTTAATATACTTTATATATATTAAAATAAGTTTATATATAAGGTATAAAAAAGTATTTACAGTAAATTTACTTTAGTATCTGGTGAATTTTCCGCGAAGGTCTACGACGCGGACGTTCGTTACGTGCGAGCCTTTTATTATATTTTAAGTGCGCTGCACAAGGAGAGGTTCCCCTACTTGGTGTTGCTAAAAACTCTTCTTTGTTTTAAGTTTCCGAAATGGGTCACATGAAATTTTGACCTAAAGTGGTATTACTCTGCAGCACGAAAATATGCACCGTACTTCAACATCCAATCTTGTATGAAGCCACCAGCCTCCCATTATTATGTACATACATATTTATAAGTTGAACGAACACTTTGGGTTTCGTTGATTAACATTGCCCCGCATCCATCACCTCCCCTTTCACTTACTGAGAATGTACGCACCATTATGGTCATATAATCATATATTGTTATATCCCAGATATCATATATCGTATCATATCATATATACGCGTTTTCTTTATCATGAAAAATCCGTTAGCGAAAATCTGCACTCTACGGCATCGTAAACATAAATGTAAACAATAATAATATACTGTAATCTTAAAAAAGATGTGGTGTACTATTAATCCATTATTGGTGTTATATTTGGTGTACTTCTCTGTTTCCTCTCTTCTTGTGTTCACCCTTAACTTTCTACGGCGTGCCATTGTGTATAAATAAATAAATAAATAAATAAAAAGATATATAAAAAAAAAAAATGGACCACCCTAACTTTACCACCTTACCACCTTACCACCTATGAATTAACCTCTGATATTGGGTTTGATATTACTGGCTGACCGTGTTATAACTGTCTAACCACAACAAGAAATTTGGATCTTGTATGACATATTAGTCCCCTTCACATTAAGGAAATGTCCGCTGACCTCCTCAAATGGTAATAAGCATGATTGTAGGAGATTTTTATATCTACGTAATCGATGTGATCTGGTGATAGATTCTGCGTTCACATGTGTCTCCTTGGCTGAATTGCGTAGTCGCCAAAATTTTAAGGAAAGATTTACTTCCACAAGTTCGACCTCAAAATTTATCTTTTTTCAAAAGGGAAGATACAAAAATGCAGCGGGTTCACGAATCTGAAGAACGTTCTGGACACACACCACCACCACCTTACACACTAGTTGACCATCTTACTGGTAATAATAATAACAATAATAATCACCAGGTAAGGTTTAAAAGTGCGCGGTGGCTTAGAAAACGCGCGTTTTTATCTTTTACTTAACTGACCAACTTAAATATATCGGAACCAAATCATGCCTCTCAAGATCCCGCAACAACAATACCATTCTCAGAATCCTTACCCAGCTACCGTCATTCCCCCTGAAGTGGACTTTCGTCTAGCACAAAAACTTCAAGACGAAGAATATGTTCAATGGATAGAAAACAATCAGCCTCAGGATTCCACTCATCATCGTGCGGGCGAATCGTCTGTCGGTTTTTGTAACCCAAGCGCACCGCCTTTACCCCCAATACCCGAAAATCTTCAATATAATCATTACCCATCATATCAGAATAATTTAAGTCACTGTCACCACCATCAATCGGTAGTTTACGCCTCACCAAACCAACCGCCGTTACCGTACACCCAATCAGCACCTTATGCAAACGGCGGTGGTGGGAGTTGCACAGGTGGAAACAATACTTACTATGGAAGTTTGAACCAAGGTTGCTAAGTATTAACGATAATTACATGTCACAAATCTCGGAAGGTGCATTAAATTCCCATTTAATTCATCTTCTATTCATCTTCTCTCTAAGGTTATTATCCGTCGACGCAATCTCATCCGTTTTATCACACACAAGTTCCACATCAGCATGTGATGTATCGATCTGTGGAAGAAGAAGACAATTCGTCTAGCTGCTTAACTGGATTGTATGAAAAATTTATTTCTATCATCTTGATTTTTGCAGTAATCAGTTTTGCGTCCATGTGTTTGAACGGATCTCTGGTGGGATGAAATTTGGAAACGTTTGGTTGACTGACATCTGACGTTAATCTTTCTTTTATATTTCTATCTGCTTCATAGCGCCGTTGCTTCTCTCTTGTGCTATTGCTGTTCAATTTTCGAGGATTAAGGAATGTGTGGTCCCGGAGACATCGCACAACCTTACATCGAACGCACAATGGCTATTATAAAAATTAACTTAATTATTTCTTTCCCTCATTTCGACAATTAATCAATCAACTCTTTATTAAAAAAAAAATCCTTCTTGTATTCATTTGGTGTACATAATATGAAAGCATTCATTCCTGGATCAAAGTTTTGATAGATAATAAATTAGTAGTATTCCGAAGAGTAATAATGTGTGATCTTATTAAGGCTTTGTGTGTGTGTGGACATTTCAGGCAAAACGATCGTCTTTACATATGAAAATTTTGGGATTTGAGATTCACGTAATCACGGAGGTAACACTTTCTGAATAAAGGAATGTTCATTACGTACCAAATGTAATATTCATGAGTTTCAAGTGATTCATCGAGTTGCACGCACAAAGAACGAAAATTCATTATCTTTTTGATTGATTAAGATTTATTAGGATTCATGTTTATGCACGAATTGTATGATCTTCCATCATTTTAGGATGCCCTGAAAAAAAAAAAAATTTTTTTTTTTTTTGGTAATTGCGGACATGCGTACTTATGCAGGTAGTAGGTCGAAATGCTCGCTCAGACGTTCGCCCACTTTTTTTTATGGTATTTACGGCGGTTGTATTATTGTTCTCAAAACTTGTTTCCACACGAATTTGTACTAAACGCCCTTGCATCGTTTAGCAATGATCTTTTTATGCGTTCGTTCATAGAAAAAGATTTTTTTTTTGTTCACTTATTTATCCATATAAATAAATACTGTAAATGTGCATCGAAGTATCGACGGGTTACCGTACATTAAGAATCGCGATTTTTTTTTTCTTTTTTTCTGCGAACCATATCTGATGTTTTTGTTTACAATGTTGGACGTAAAATTAATTGTTTTGATTATGCTAATTTAACTTTAAAGGTAATCGCCGTTATTTTTGGGAATGAAAAATAAAGAATGATTCGGTAAGCGTTTTTTTCAATAACAAATATTTTGGTAACAGACGGTGTCACGAGATTATCTAATATACAATAAAAAATTTAAAGTTCCATATTACTTAATTGCTTACTGTATATAAGCTAAAAAACAAGGAAAGAGATGTCAAATTATATATACTGTACATGGAGTCGAGACCCACCGAGGCACATGTGTCAAGTTCAGCAGGAAACGCTGTGGCGTGACGTAGTTATCTTGCAGGTGGCCTTAGGTGAATGACGCGCAAGACTATCTTTTTTACACCATGAGGTGATAACACGTGGAATAATGTGGTGATTTAGTCAAACATGTGTAAAATTTTAAAATTATTTCAATCTAAAAATTTAACACTAATAACTTTGAAAATTAAAAAAAAAAACAGGCATAATCATGTGAAATTACAAATATACCGTACATTATACAGTATAAACATATAAGAGAATCTAATTAGACAATTAAAGTAATATGTGAATCTAATTAAGTAATATGAGAATCTAATTAGACAAATAAAAGAATAAATTATAATTTTTTAATTTTTTTGGTTAAAATATTTTATATAATAAAGTTATAAATTATTAAAACCAGTTTATATCAAAATATTATATACTGTAAGTAGTTATTGTTTTTGTGATTTTTTATAAATTTAGATTCAAATTTAAAATTATAGGTTTATTTTATATTTTGAATGTTTTTTAATAAAAATTAAATTAATTTTTTTTTTTTTATTGTGAAAGGGCATTAAATGTGAAACCTTATTTAAATATAAATTTACTGTCATTATATTAACAATCTTTACAAGGTAAATTAAAATTTAATTTTATTAATATCAGATTAATTTAATTATATTACTATTAAAATAATAAAAAATCATATATAATTTTTTGATTTTTTTAAAAACTATTATTTTAAATAATAAAATATTTTTTTATAATAAAATATATATACTATATATATTTTTAACAATATTATTATTTAAAACTTTAATACCTTTACCTGTAAATCAATAGCACAGTAGATAATACTTATAGATCTTTAAACATATATTCTTAGTTCAATATTTATAGAAAACGGATATACATTTATTTTTATATGTAAGTTTAAATAAATTATTTTATATATATTGTATTCAATTATCTTAAAATTTTTATATGCAAATTTATTGGATATTTATATATATTATATTTAATAATATTTAATTATTTTTAAATTTAGTTAGGTTATATAAAAATAAAATCACTGATCTTTGAACAATCATAAGCTGAAAACAGATTGAAGTATAGAAGATTATATAAAAAAAGACTTTTGATCTAGCTTTAATAATAGTTTACAAAAATTCTAATCTAAAACTAATGATAATAAACTTTATTATACAATTTAAAATATTAATCCTAAATTAATTTATCCTAATATAATATTCTATAAAACTTAATTATATAATCAAAAAGTAAGATATTAGTTACAAATAATAAAAATTTAAGTAAAAATTACTAAATCAAGTATATTTAATGAGGATTATATAAAATTAAATTGAAATTCAAACAAGAATACTAGTTTTACAAATGGTAAAAACAGTAGTGCTATATTATAGCTAGTAGTATATCTTAAAAATTAGTAATAATAAATAATTAATATAATTGAATTTAATCTCTATAATAATATTCCATATGATCTTTCTCTAGTAGGCAACTGAAAAATATAATTAAATTAATAGAAAAGTAGGTTTAAACTAGTAATAAGATTTTTTTTTCTTATGTAAGTCTTATTTAAATATATATTTATCTTTATAATATAAGTTAATTAACTATAGTAATCAAATTGACTCAAAAGAAATCAATAATATTAAAAATAATATTTACTAAATAGTATTAATTTATATTTAAAATAACAATAATTTACTTTGTAAAAATATTTAATATAATAAAAGTAATAATAGTTATTAATAAAAATCTCATATCTAATACTTTTAATTACGTAATTAAAAAAAAAAAAAACTTAATATATTTTTTATATTTTTATAAATAAATATAAAAAAAATTATTTATAAAATCCAAAGAAAAATACTTTATTAATAATTATTTGATTTTTTAAAATTTTTTAATATATAAAATTTTTTAACTTTTTTAATAAAATTTTTTATATTAATTTATTTATTATATTAAGTTTTTTAAATAATAATTAATTAAAATTTTGAATTAATTATATAATACATAATAAAATACAGTATATAAATAAACCATATAATTTTTTATTTTGTATTTTGTATAATAATAAATTCAATAACAATATTATTAAAAATATAAAATATTGAAATATATATTTATTTTATTAAAAAAATAATTAATTCTATAGAGATGATCTGCAGGTGTTAACTCCATTAAACAAATAGAATCTTAATTCTAATTAATGAATAAGCAATATATTATTTTTATAAATCATATCTAAAAACTTTATGTCACAAACAGGTAAGCTGGGTTAAGAAAATTTATACATTATAACTTCTATTTGTAATGGTTTATCTTGATTTAATAAATAAATGATACTAACCTAATTGAGAGAAAAAATAATAATAATAAGATAATTAATAACAAAATAATAAAAATTAAATAGATTTTTTAATTATAAATAATTAAATTAAAGATGAATATAAAAGAATTTTTATTTTTTAAAATTCTAAAATTATATTAAAATAATAATTTAAAATATAAATTAATAATAAATTTTTTTTAGACCTGTGGGTCTATAGTGTAGTGGTTAACACTCTACAGGTCAGATCACAAGATATCAATTCAACCCTAGGTGAAGGCGGTTGAACCATATTAAAAATGGTATCTGGGGCCATAACCTATAAGAGCCTTGTTTCCTATAAGAAGTCATTCGCACGCTGATCCAGTAGAATGATAGGATTGTGATTTTCAAGAAAAGTGTGTGGCACGATGATCATCCGGAAGTGATATGATGATCATCAGATAAGGTGCCAAGAACCAACCACACATTTGAAAGTATAGACTAGGCTGTACTCCATCTCAATCAACCCAGTTAAGCATTTCCCACTGTTAATTACCGAAAGTAGAAAGCCTTGAAGAGAGCACCAATCCAGTGCCATCATGGAATGATACGGCTAGCCATGCGGCGAGACAGAGTACATAGGAGTTGTGCCCTGCTTGGTCAAAATGACCCCTAGATTTGATAGCTTATGTTAACTGGTCCAAATCTGGAATGTCTACTAGGAGTTTAAGAATCGATCTGTAAGTGGTGTCTTATAAACCCACATTTACATAGATCCTTAAGGAGTCACATCCCACTTGGCCAAAATGGCCCCTAGATTTGGTAGTGTCCAACTAGCAGTCAAAACCGGAGCATTTACTAGGGAGTATATGCTTGTGTCGAAGGTTCCCCTCTGCTCATGTGATGGATTGAGATAAGTGTGATATGAAAGATAATCTATATAAGATAATTAACAGTATAAGCCCCTCATAAGCATATAAGCCCTATAGGTTAGGTAGTTTAAAACTAGTGGTAGGATTTCTATTTCCTATAGCCCCCTGGTATCACAAGAAAAGGTTATCAAGTCCCCTATAGCCCCCTAATATCACAAGGAAAGGTCATCAAGTGACAGGCTTCCAGGTATCAGATGAATAAAGTTGATAGGCTAGCGTTTAATTGTAGTCATGTATTACAAAGGATGCGTGATGTAATAAATACATTGTTATCAATAAAGAATTTGCATCTAATGTCGTTTAACTTTAAAAAAAAAAAAATAATAATAATAATAATAATAATAAAATTTTTTTTCAATAGGTAAACATTATTTCTTTATTTATTGATATTATACTTAAATTATATATACTGTATATGTGAAAGAAATAACATCTCTTGTGTATGAAAATATAACAAGTTAAATACTAGCTTACCTATACATTTATACTTAGCTAATATTGAAAAAAAAATTAAAAAAAATTTTAAAACAATATTATATATACTAAATATAGCTGAGTAGCAGCTATACTTATTTACTTAAAATTTTTGGTTGGACATAAATTAAATAAAAAGTAAAAGAAAATTGAGAAAAAAAGGAAAAAGAATTCTATATTTAATGCTATACAAGTAAGAAATATAATAAAACTAGTTATATAATTAAGGATATTTATTCAGCATGCTACTCTGATAGTTCCATTCTGTTTGAGTATATTGAATAATATACTTTTTTAATTGGCCAGGCTACTGTTTAAAATATATAGTAGTGATAATGATATGTTTTCTTGATAGCTGCTAGTATATAATGATAGTAGTTAATTGGTTGAATAATTATTTAAATATATAATAGTAAAACTAATTATATAATTAAGGATGTTTATTCAGCACATCACTCTGGTAGTTCCAATCTATTTGAGTATATTGAAGAATATACTTTTGTGATTGACCAGACTACTGTCCAAAATATATAATTGTGATAATAATATATGGCCTTGATAGTTAATAGTACATGATAATAGTGATTAATTAGTTGAATAGTTGTTTGAATATAATAAGTTTAGATGTGATAGTTGTTGATTTGCAGAGTTAGAGCTGTATTGTTATTTTTGAATTAATGATTAATGAAACATATTTGATATTTTGATATTTATTAATAGAATAAGATCATATGATTGAATGAATTTTCATTTTTGATATTGTTTATATTAATCTTTAGCAGGTATAATAAATGTGTTTGAATATTTGGTGATATGTGATTGATTAAAGATAGAATGTTGATCAGTTGCCAGAAACAAACTGATTACGATTTTTTTGGAAAAATAATTTTTTTGAACAAGAATTTTTGTTTTTTTTGTGGTACAGTAAAATATATTAAGCGATAGTGAAAATTATTTTTTGTATATACTAATGGTTTTCCAGGTCAGTGATATAAACAAAATTGATGTAAGAATTTGTATTTTGAAATGAAATAAAGTCCTTCCAGTTAGGAACCTAAATATTTAAAAGTATTTGTATATTAATAAAAGATGTTTTAATAAGAAATAAAAATAGGAAAAACTTCAAGGAAAACTTGTAAAGAAGTAACTGCCACAAGCCTTTTCTCATGTAATTCAAGAGAAAAGCAAGTTCTTCAAGCTTGCTTACTCCTGATCAGAGGTTCTATCTTGATATACCAGTGTGTTTCTTTAGTTTCCTAAGGTTTTTAGTAATAAAAGTTAAAGAAGTGTAAAGGACTTGTAAATATTGAAAAGCAAAAAAAATATTTTCTTTAATTTTAAAAGATTACTATAAAAGAAAATGTTTAAGAAAATTATTGTGTATAGGAAAAGTTTTTTTTTTTTTAATTAATAATAAATTTTTAAAAATAAAATTTTAATATTTGTTTTAATAAAAATAATTTTTTTATTTTTTTAATTATATTTAAAAGTTATAAAAATTTAAAAAAATTTAAATAGTTAATATTATATATTTTTATATTATTATAAAAAATTTTTGAATTTTGAATTAAAAATATATATTATTTATTTATTATATAGTTTGTGGCAAAAAAACTTATTATTATTATTATTATTATTATTAATTTAATCAATATAAAATTTTAAATATATCTTTTTTAAAATTTAAATAATATAATATTAAAGTTTTATTTATTTTTTTTTTTTAAGGATTAAGGTGTGATACATGCGAGGATTTTTATTATAAATTTGTAGATTATAATTAACTATTATATGAACAGTCTATGTTTAACTAATATACCACCTTTATTCTAATCCAAGTGCTAATTTACACCATAAAGGTGGATTCATACCTGAGCATGAACTTTTTAAAAGACTTTTTTTGTTTTTGTTTTTTATTTGTTAGCTATCACTAGGGTTCTCTACTACTCAACTTGACAACTCATATACTTGATATCATAGAGCTTACTTTTTTATACTTCCTAGTAAATGCTCCAAGAGTTCCTATAGTTGGTATACACTATCAAATCTAGAGGCTCAGTTGCTGGCCAAGTAGGGTGCAACTCCTTAAGGATTATTCTTTACTTTCCCAGTAGACACTCTGATAAGTCTCTTAGTTGGCTTAAGCTGCCAAATCTAGAGATATGAATATCAAGCAGGGTGCAACTCCTGTAAAGTGGCCATGAATCTCTAAACATATTCTGTAGAGTTTCAACCCCCAAAAGTGATCATTAGTTGCCTAAATATTAAAGTTTTATTAAAGTTTAATTAATAAATTTATTTGAAAAAAAAACTCTTTCCTACAATATCTCTATCCATAGAGAATGGCCTTTTTAGGAAGCTTCTTTCTTTCAAGGAACTTTGTTTAATAGAATATGTTCTTTAGGGAGGAGACATAAACTAAAGAACTGATTTGGAGCAGTGAAGGTTTCAAGAATAAGATTGATTTCTGAAGTTTCAGAAATGGCCTATACTAAGAAGTCTAGTAACTGGTAATGATACTAGGTAATAACTTGAAACAGAGAAGATGAATAAAAAAAATTTTCTATGTGAAGGCTATTTATACATATAACTGTTACAAAACAATTACCATATATCACTGCATACAATACCCCCTCCAAATACTAGCCCCCACTAATAATACTGGATAATATTCAAGAAAATTGTTGCTTGATAATTGATTACTACCTGGATATATTAATATAATAATAAGTAAGACAATATTATTTTGAATTTTATAATAATGATATACCCTGCCACTAATACTACCCCCTCCTAGTAAAATACCCCCCGGGTATTAATCAATTTATTAGGGGGTAAATTGATTAATACCCGGGGTATTGTATGCAGTGGTATATAGTATATTTCTTATTTTTAATTCAAAAACAATCTCATTTTCAAGAGACAGTATTTTATTTTTTAGAGTTTTTTTGTTTTTTGTTAATAATAACTAGTACTAGATTTCATATAATCTTTTGATTAGTTATTAGTTCTCGTTTACAAATTTTAATACAAAAATCATAACCAGCTTATCCATTAAATGATCTATAACTAAAGTTCCAATTGGTACTATTTGGTATAGTATTTTATAAAACTGATATTGAAAATTTTTTTGATATCGATATCAGTAATTACCAAAAATTTTTGGTATGAAACTTTATAATATTGATATCAAATCGAAAGTATCGAAATCAAATATTAAACTAATTTAATATAATATAATACAGTAACTAAAATTCTAATTGATGCAATATAATGTGTAGATAAATATTTTATTTGATAAATTTGTTCCATATTCTCTTGAAAATTTCATAAGTTTGTATAGCAGATCAATAGTATTTCTTATAATTAGGTAGTGAATATTTTTAAATATATTTCTTTCAAGTTTGTTGCAAGTTCCTTGTAACTTTCAATAGTTCTTCTAGGTAATACAGATGGATTAATACAGCAATTTGATGGAATTGTTATATATATTGGATAATTTCCAAGATTGTCATTTTAATAGACTTATTGATTGATGCAATTGAATTATATGGCATAGTAAATCTCTCAAGAGTTTCATCCAAAATAGAAAGCATATCTATTTTAAGTAAGTTTATTTTTCTTAAGGCAGATCATTGGCATGTGAATTTGGGTATTTTCTATATTAGAAATTTTTTTAGGATATGGGTAGTTATATAGTTTTTGAAATTATTTCAATTAATATTGTTAGTTACTTCCGTATTTAAAGACTTGAGTTTTTTCCTTGCTATGTTTTTATTTCCTTTTTTTTAATTATAATTATGTCTCATATTAATAGACTTGCTTGTGCCATTGAACATTCTGATACTACTGTTGGTTGTATCATGACTCTTTAAGAAAAAATTAAATTTCTTGATCATATCATTATTAGATATGAATGTCCAAAATATCAAGAAGAGTTGATTAAGCTATAAAACCAATTATCTCAATTGCAATCTCAATATCAAAAACAAAGAAATCAGTTGTGACATCTCCAAATTCATGGACAAGAGTCCCTAGGTTACTATTGGTCTTGTATTACTTCACTTCTTGAGGTAAATACTGGTCAGATAGTAGCAAGATTTTACCAAGAAGATGCTTTGCGTTTAAAAGTTTTGGCACTTCGGAAGCATGTTAGTAAGCTTCAGTTAGTATTATTTCTGTGTCATTATTCTATTCCTAGTTGTTATCTTTTTCCTTGACAGGTTGATATTACTTTCCATCCTTTTGTTTAAAATTCTAATCCTTTCTGGGTGAAGAGCTATCCATATAAAGATCCTAATTCTAATCTTAGCAATACTAAATATTTTGCTCACTTCCCAAATCCATATATAGTTCATGAACCCTCAGAATTACTTTTTTAAATAAATTGCTTTGTCTATGCTATTGTTTACATTTTTCTTATCACTGTGTTACTCTGTAGGTTGGTGATAAAATGACAATAAGGTGTTGCTCAGTAAACTCTTGTTGTTATATAATTTTGAATTTTTTTTTTCAATAAATATCCTTCAAATTATTATATGATATATTATTGTCCAATATAAAATTTTTTTTGAAAAAAAATAAGTATATAATTAAAAATAAAAATATATATATATATATAGGTAATTATTTTTGAAAAAACTCTTTCTGCTGATCCTTTTGCCAACCCAAAAAACAGATGTTCTCAAAAAACGTTTTGTTTTTATAATAATAAAGTCTATATACTTTCCTTAACAATACTGGTTCCCTAACCAGCAGAGCGAGCAGAAGCTACCACTTGTTTTATTTTTCTTTTTCAAAACACTTTCTTGTTTATTTTGGTAACTAAATACAAGAAACCTACCTAAAAGGTCTACGGCAAGAACACCTCTCTAGGAAGAA
>CAJVPV010001808.1:0-14603 GCA_910591835.1 Acaulospora morrowiae | reverse complement strand
TAGCTTTTTTTTCTTTTCTCTTTGTCAAAAAATTCCTTTTTTTATTCCTTTTTCCCCTTGCGTAGTTTCTACAAGAGGGGGGTGACACAATTTGGATTTATGGTTGTGACTGTGGAGGTGATCTGCAGATGTTGATCCTATCAGAAATTTGGGATCTTAATCCTATCCTTTAGGGGAACAATACATCACTCCCATAAATTGCATCTAGAGGCTTTGGCTAAAGATGGGTGAGTTGGGTTGGGGAAATTTGTACTTTGCATATATTCTCGTGCGTGTGATAGTTCTCTATGATTTAATAAATAAACAACACCAACCTGATTGCGGGATTAAAAATATATATATATATATATATATATATATATATTAAATCAAATTGTTTTTTTTTCTTCTATTAATAATTCTGAATAAAGATCTTAACTACTTAATACTATTTTAGATATACTGTATAATGGTTTTAATATTTGTTTTTTTTACTACTTAGATGATTATAAAAAGTAGGTGAGCTAATATTAAACTCACTGATCAATAAGTTATATAAGAGATATTGTTACTTCTCTTTATAATAATTCTTTAATTTTATAATTTAATAAAGTAACAATGTTAATGTTTTCTTATTTTAAAAAAAAAAAAGAAATTCTATTAGAACTTAGCTTTGTTTTTCTTTACCTATAAAACTATTTCAATATAGAAAAGATTCTTTTACAATTGGCTGAATATAATACTGTATAATGTTAAATAATTTAAAAACAATTTTTTGTAAATGTGCAGGTCTTTTAAAACAAGTTATTCATCAAAATTTAGAAATATTTCTTGTAGTATTATAAAATATATCATATGGAAATTTTTTGAGCCAATATTTTTACATTTGAAAAATTAACATTAAAATTGCATGTTTATTATCTCAATATAAAAGCAATTTTTTCTAAAATAATTGTTATATAATCTATATTCTTAAATATAAAATTAAATTAATAAATTAAATATAGTAATAAATATAAAATTCAATAACTTACTATAATATAAAGAATATAAAAAATAAGCCAATACAAATATCAGATATTTAAATTTGTTTCATTTTTTATTAAATTAATCAATACAATAATTCTAAAAATTCTCTATAATCAGAATAAAAGTAGAAATATGATTGATAATATGAGTTAATTGATATAATTAAACAAAACAATTAGCTAAAATTATTGTTTTAGATTCTAAAACCAAAATTATACTTTTGATTGGTTTAAGAGTTGTAATTATCTAACATATGTTTTCAAAAAATCTCTTGTTGTAATAATTTCTATACAATTATTATTTAATATTTCTGATTTATTATCCAAGATCTAATAATTAAAATTTGAAATTAATAATTAAATTTAATATTAAATTAATAAAAATTCAAATACTTATATATTTAAATACTGATTAAAGTCTAATAATTAATTTACAACAATTATATATTGTTAATTATCTTGTTTTGGCTGATGTTTTATTGCCTTCATTCTTGATTTTTAATTCATTAATGGATTTACAAAGTGTACTTATTCCTTAATATAATCTCAAAAAAAATAATACTGTAATAGAACAGATCATTTAATTCTATTTTACTTGTTTCTTATTAATTATTTCTTATTCTATTTTTAGCAATAACATTTATTCATTTATTTATAGCATATATAATTATTTATAGTTTATATAACAAAGATTGGACAGCTTAGAAGACCTAAGTAGTTCACAAGGCTTAAGGGTTCACAAGGTTGTCTAATTTATGAAATGATAACATTGCAACATGTAGATTAAGCAGTTCAGACAATTCAAGCAGTCTAGACAGCCTATGGAAAAAAACACTATATAAGTAGCTGCTGTTTATAAAATTGTTTAGTTGGTTTTAAAATAACACATTCTTGTAATCACTTTGAATTTTGTTTTGTATTTTAATAAATATTCTTATTTTATTAAATACATTTTGAATATAAAAATTTTTGAAGAATTTTTGCTGTTTCTTGAAATATTTGTAAGAGATTATCTCTGAAACAATGAATAGTTCTATATAATTTCTAATTCCTTCTAAAAACTATTATTTAGATACTTAACCAAAATGATTTTGGTCACAATACTAATGTTTGATACTTATTAATTATATTGATGGCAAACTAATGCCTGTATATATTCTTGGAAATCAAATTGATATAATATGCAATACATTATATAATAATAATTCACAGATATTTTTTACCAATAATATTTTGCACAATCTTACAATTAGCTACTCTATTTGTAACCAATCTAACAATTTTATTTTGTCCAATACTATTGATGATTTTTTTAATATAATTGATCAAAAACTCCTCAGTAATGCTTTTTGATAATATATCTTCAATACCCAAAGATATTTATATCTATTAAGTATTATTAAAATAAAATTATATAACTAGTAATTGCTAGAATCTATCTATTCATTCAAAGCAATTGTGATGTTTTCTTCTGCTTGCAATTTCTTTTGAATTTTGATTATAATTGTTGCAACTTTTAAATAAAGAATATTGGATGAAATTGTTATATGACATGATGGATTATAAGCTGGATGAAATTGTTTATAAAATTCAATAAAAAATAAATAATCTGCAACTACAAAAGAAATTGTACAAGTGACAAAAAATCTTTCTAATGCTATATTGATTATATCTCTTTTAGAATTGGTTAACTTGATACTTTCTATAAAATTACTTAATGAAGATTGTTTAAAATCTAATTTTATTTTTTTTTTGGCAAGTTTTTTTTTGTTCTCGACAGTTCTATTAGCAATTATTTCCAAAAATTTATTTCAGATTTTAATAAAGTAAAATACATACTTACTTGTCAAATGGTCTTCAAGAATATTTGATTTATTATACTAATATTTTTTGTTATAATAATAACATGTTGCTGAAAAGTATTCATGACTTTTATCAATAGCTGTTCTATAAAAATATTACTAAATAATTGATTCTAGTTACCCAATTGTATTTTTTTATAATAAAGAAACTGTTTGATTATCATTACTTTGTATTTTGAATAAATGGATAAATAGAAAAATAATTAATTTGTTGTTTTTATTTTTTTAAAATTTAATTAATTAATAATTGTAGTATAATTTTAGTATTACAATATAATTGCAACAAATTTAATAACTGCAGCAAATTATATGATTGCATTATATTAATTTAATTGTGGCAAATTTATATAATTGCATCACAATTATAACTTGCAGCAAATTTATATAATTGTATCACAATTGTAACTTGCAACAAATTTATATAATTGTATCCCAATTATGACTTGCAATAGTAATAAAAATTTCAAATAATTAAGTCAATTGTAAAATAATTTTAGTTACATATATAGTTGATATATTGGATACCCTTTATGTCTTTATAACTAATTTGCAAATTAACATTACTTAGTACTTATATTACTATCAAATTAGCTATACCAACTACCAATTACTTAATTATATATTCATTTAAATATCCGAAAATATGTCCATATGCCAGATGAAACTTTTCATAAAAAAAATCTTATCATTAGTTTAAACTTACCTAATCCACTAAGTCCATTTATTGCAAGAAACAGTATTATTATAGAATATTATTATAGAAACTAACTCAATATTCCAGTTACTGTTATTGTTAGATTCTTGAGATATACTACTAGCATAATATTGTATTCTCATTTTTATTACCTGTGAAACTGGCATTTTTGCTTGGATTTTGATTTAATCTGGATGATCTTATTCAATTTCACTTGGTCTTAATGATTTTTGCTTAAATTGCTATCATTTATAACAGATAATCTTTGCTTTTTTGGTTTGTTTAAGTTCAGGAAAACATTACATTGCTAAAACTGCCCAATTTTTATAAATATCATTACTTAATTGCTACTTAATTGTTACTTAATAGTCAAATAATAGTAACAAAGTAGTATTAACTACTACACTATTGTATTTTATTACTACTAAATTGCTATTGTATTGTTATTATATTGTTACTATATTGTTACTAAATTATTTTTATATTGCTAAATATAAATAGAAACTATTTTATAACTGCTTTGCTATCATTCCAATAACTTTTACACTACTATTATATTACTATATTGCTACAGAATTATTATTGCAATTGTAACTGCTTTATATCTATATTATTACTATTATATTATAATATAATAATCGAATTATATTTAAATTGCTACTGCTATACTACTATTTTTTAAAAAAAATGACATTACTACTATATTGTTACTACATTGCTACTATATTGCTACTACATTATTAAAAAATAATCACTTTCAATAAAGTACTCTTGAAATAGATCAACTTAGAATTAGCTTCTTTATGTTGTGTAACAAAATTTACTGTTACCAGTTTGGGTTAAAGTTTGTGGACTTATTACTGAAGTTAAATCAAAAGCCTTTTTTTATGCAATCTTTTTTGCTTTGACTTGTTTTCAATCTGCAATTGTCAGAAAAATCAGAAGTCTGTTTTCATGCAGCCTAACTAAATTTGAAAGTTTTTTTTCAGCTGATTGGATACAATATGAATTGAAAGTCAATCAACCAATCATAAAGATGATAAATTTTTGCAACCAGGTGAATTTGAACCCTAGACTTTCACCTGGTAATCTATAGAGTATTATTATTATGTTATAAATCTATAGGTCTCATTAATATAATTTTTATTAATATAAATAATAAAATATAATTGATATAATTTGTTAATATATTAAAAAATCAATTTAAACAAGTTTAATTTTTATTTTATTATTTTGACAAAATCTAATTGAATAATTGAAAACAACAATTATTTAAAAAAAAATAAATTAATTTCAGTTTTTTGAATAAAAAATTTCAGAAATTCTAAAATAATACAATAAGTATCATCATGATAAAATTATATATAAAAGCTGTATTAAAACAAATAAAAACTTAATAATTTTGTTTAAATATGTTTTTTAAAAAATATTTAATTTAGCAAGTATAATAATATTTATATAAATGGTTTTATAATATAATAAAGGTAAAAAAAAATACAAAAAAACAAAAGAAAAAAGAATTGCTATAAGTCTTTTCTTATATAATCAAAAAATAAGTAAAACATTTAAACTTGAATAAATTTTAATCAAAAGTTTTATTTTATTGCACTAATTTATTTTAAAGATTCTTAAATTTTTGAGTTAAAGTTTATTTGTAATAAAAACTATAAAATATTTTTTCTTACTTAAAATTACTATAAAAGAAAATTTTTTATTATATTATTTAATTTATTATTTCAATATATAGTATATAAAATAAGATAAAAAAAAAAACTCTCACCCATTTATTACTGATTTTTTGATAATTTTCTTTTTAGGAAATTCTCTTTCAAAAAGTACTTTTTTATTTTATTTTTCTAAGGCAACTAAGCTTTAAATAAAAAAGAATATAAAGACTTAAGAAATATTGTTATAGTGAAATAAAATATCTGATTAAAACCTAAGTAAGTTAAGAGTTTTTCTTAGCTTTTGGTTATATGGGAAAAGATCCATAGCATTTTTTCTTTATAATTATTGTCTTTAAAATTTTTTCTTTCAATATAACTTTTATAATCACACACTTTTTTTTTTCTATATTATAAATATATCTTTAATTACATATTTAAACAAAGTTATTGTATCTAATGTTTGTTTTAATACAATCTTTACTAATTTTTTCTTTTTATTTTTTATTTTTCTTCTTTTATTAAAAACAACAATACATTTTACTTTCATATTCTATCACTATTTCAAAAAATTTCTTTCTTAATTCAAAAACTATATTCAGTTCTATTCCATCAAAAAATCAATATATAACCAACAATTAATCAAATTTTTTTACTCTTTTAACAACAAAACCAAACCTGTTTAAGCCTATTTTCAACCAGTTTTTTTAACAAAATACTTATACACTAACAATAACAACTATAATAATAACAATAACAATAATCACAATCAATTAACAATATATTGAATTGAAAGAATACATGACTATGTCCTGTGCAGATTCTAGTAATTTTTAACTAAATAAGTATTAAAAACATAATAATATTGAAGCAGGCTCCATATCTAATTCACCAATACCTCAACTATACTACTAGGGTTCCGAATAAAGTATCAAAATGATATTGACTTAATACTGAAATGATACTGTTAGAAATCTTATATACTATTAATTTATAAATCATTCAACTTTCCACAATTATTGTTAACAATGGAATTGTAACTCATAAGTAGCAATATTACTATTAAAGAAAAAAAACAGCTTAAGCTTAACCAATATAAATAAAAATAAAGTACTTTTGTTATAAGTAAAAGTGAAATATCAAGAAGTTGCATTCCATAATATGGCAGCCTAAGCCAGTGCTTCTTTACTGCTACTGAAGTTGCATCCAACTATTGAAAAGAAAGTCTTAATCTAAATAGATACATTTGGTTTGTGTCCTATGAAAGAAATTGTTAATATGAAAGATAATTGCATTCAAAACTTAACATCTATTATTACTACTCCAATAACTTTCACTTTTAACTTCTTTAATTATACATAACTTTTGAAAAGCAATTAATCTTGACTTTGAAATTAATGTATATAATAACTTCATGTCAAAAAATATTCAACTTTCAACTCTTAATACCTTTACATTCTTTCACTTACATTATGACAATTTTGCCTCTCAAATTTTTTTATATAATTTATTTTATCCTTATATGTAGATAGTTCCTTTCTTAACTTTTTTTTTGCTCAAGAGTTTTTTTATTAGAAATATATCTACTACAATAGGTGGTAGATTAATATGTACATATGTTCATATATCTTATACTATATCTTAAAATTAACCATGTAATAATAATAATTACATATTAATAAAGATTATGAGACATGTCTCACCTTAATGGAAAAAAAAAGTATATAAGATAATATAAAAAAATTAAATTAGAATTAATATTATTATAGTTTAATATCTGAGCTTTAAATTTTGTATTTGTATTATTTATTATTTTATTTTTAAATAAAATATCAATATATTAAATCTTATCTAAAGAAATGGGTTTTATTTTTTATAATAATTTTTGCTCTTGTAATTGATATACGATTTTTACAAAAGTTCTTAAATATTATTTCGATTAAAATTTTAATTATCCAATTTAATAAAAAATTTTCGATTGATAGAATTTATTAAATACGGTATTTTTTTAGTTGGTTAAAAAGAAAAAAGAAAAAAAATTTTTTTATTGGCTAATCATTAATTACCTTAAAAGCAGTTACAATATCGAATCATTATGCAATTTATTTTCATCATTATTTTTTTTTAGAATTCTGCTCAAGGCAAGGCACTATGGTGATGCGATAAATTTTTTCACGTTTTCCAACCACGAAACATACTCTTTTTGTTCTTTGTATTCAACGTAATTTGGAATGAATAGAGCCACAGCAGTGTTTATACCTCGTTCTTCCAAATACTTTTCAAAAAGAACTTGTACATCCTGTTGAGGTAAATGACAAAGAATTGTATCAAAGATCAAGCTTAGGATAAAGGAATATCAGTAGAATGAATACAAACATTATCCAAGGTTTCAAATTGCGGGCCTGGATAGTAGCCCCTTCGTTTCCAATCAGCCTCAGCCGTCCAATCGCCTGCCAGTTTAGCATCGTGGTAGTATGACACGTAATTTATAAGGAAAACACCATCGGCGACTAATGACTCGAATCCTAGGGCACCTTTACCGGCCTTTTCATTTGGAAACCAAATAATTGTTAAAACCATAAGTTTACATGGCGCTTGTGGACAGCGATTAATCATTCAGAAAATATCATAACTGATTGCCTTACTTTTTCGATAGTAATAGAACATCTGACTGGCAATGATTGTTCACCCGGATCGTCATCTTCCCCTTCCTCTTCGTCATCATCGACTTGCTTAGTGATAACAACAAACAAAACAGTTTACTTTCAGGCTCAAATTGTACAAACGAAACGCTGAAAACTCACGCCGTCTTCTTCGTCTTCCTCGTCCCCAGCAAACGAGCTTTGATCTGACTGTTCGGAAGTATTGATATCAAAAAGCAAACGGATTCTACCGAGAGAAATGATCCCGGTTCATTAGAATTCAACGAATCTTTGATTGTTACCAGAGTAATATATAAAATGCAAACCTTTCGTTGCCAAACGTTCTCGTCAGCGCGACTTCGTTTGCGCCAGGTTTATCTTCTATCTATTATATAATTTGCAGGAGATTAGAGTTTATTCGAGGAAAAAAAGGACAGGGATGATTATTATTACTTTGAAGGAGTTTTGGGAAAGAAAGTTTTTTATGAAATCGGGAGTTTGTACGGAAGTTTCGTTTTCTTTCTCATATTTGAGTTCGTCAGTCAGTTTTGAAGCCAATTCTCTGTCAACTAACAGTATTTTCCGGGTTTGCGAAAGGATCCCAATGAGCTCAATAGAGAAAAAAAACGTCGAAAAGAAAACGAATCTTTACTTGAAGCAGCGGGCAACGACCGAAAACGGGTCGCGGAGAAACCGCGAATGCCTGAAGGCAAAGTGTTAATTCTCACAGGCACCTGTTGTATTAAGGACGCCGAACGCACTTTGCGTGTCTGAGCCAAGGAAGAAGACTTGAGCAAAGACTTTAACAGAGAGGTACGAAGTAGGTTGGCCATAGTGTCGAGTGGAGTTTTAAAAAAAATTTTTGATCGATTATCAGTTGGATTATGTAAATAAATCATGTGATATTATTACTGACTAATCAAAAAAAGGATTAAAAATACCTTTAACGAAGCTCAAAAAT
Organism: Acaulospora morrowiae; assembly: GCA_910591835.1. Lineage (NCBI taxonomy): Eukaryota > Fungi > Glomeromycota > Glomeromycetes > Diversisporales > Acaulosporaceae > Acaulospora > Acaulospora morrowiae. The sequence continues at coordinate 5,773 of CAJVPV010001808.1, read as the reverse complement.
AAAATCAGATGTTTTGCAAATTTACCCAATTTCTAGAATTGGTATAAATACAATTTTCTTATTAAGACTAATGATTGTAATTAAGGCTAATTTGTTTGTACAAAGTTTGTTATAAAAATATCTATGCCTAATGAATAAAGAGCAGAATTACAGGCAGAGAACCTCATTAAAAAAAGGAAACCCTAAATACAAATAAATGTACACCATCAGTTTACATTTTGTGGTCGTTTTTTTTTAGTAAAGAAGGATCAACGATCTTTTCAATAAATAAACCGGTGATACAGGAAGAATTGAACGCTAGATTGATCGTTTTTAGTAATTTGGGAAATTTTGTTTGCCCTGCAAGGAAGCATCCGAACCGCTGTTAGAACCAGAGGCAATGTTGTGAACTGGTTTGTAAACGAAAGAAGGATAAGGAGTTGGTGCATTCACAGGATATCTTGTGTATAGTTGATTGAATGATTCAGAATTTCTCGATCTTGAAAGAGCCTGAACATTCTGGCGATGATGGTAGTACGGTTGTGAAATGGATGGTTGATGCGGGAAAACGTCAATATGATTTGGAAATTGAGCTTGACCGTTGCAGAGCGAAACCCCTGTATGTTTGTAATCGGTCGTAGAATTGGCATCGTTGAATGGTACTTCGCGTTTAATGGGAACATGTGAAGCGGGTGTGACAGGGTAGGAATTTGGAGGAATTTGAAAATACAAAGTGTCGCTGCCAACCGTTGGAATTGAAAAGGTTGGTGGTGACCGCGGGCTCGGATGATAATCACCCTCTTCAGTCTGATTGATTGGAACAAGCCCGTCATCATTTGTTGTGCTGATCGACGACTGTACTTGTTGCTTCGGGTTAACATCTTTAAAGTTGATATGTTCTTTATCAGTGTTTGACATGCTTGGGGAAATTTTCTTGTCCTCTGTTATTTCTTTCGTTCCACTGTCAGCAATTTCTTCGACCATCGCTGAAGATTGCTTTTCCTTTGCTTCATCGAGAATCGTCACATCGTTTTGAACTTTAAGGTTATCGTTAGAGGTACATTCGCCTGAAGCTTGCGGAGAAAACTTTGCATCTTTTGATATTTCGATGTTAGCAGACGGCACCTTTTCTTTTGATTCATCATCACTTTGCCTGGAATCGTCTTGTGATTTATCCAACATGTCACTGCAAACCTGAGAAAGTACCGATAAATTTGCACCCTCGTTTTCCTTTTCACCACCAGGACTTGTACTATTCTTACGATCCGAGGATTTTACGGTTGCCTTATTGGATATACCTAGAATCTCGTTATTAGTTACTTTCGACTGCTCTACTTTTGATTTTGGTATATTTTCGGTTTGAGACAATGACTGTCGCCTACCCTGGGCTGACGTAGAGTTGGAGGAGGGTGGTGGTGGGTGCTGCTGTTGTTGTTGCAGACAAGAGGGTGGAACAAGCACATAATAAGAAGTGGTTCCTGTGGTCGCAGGAATCATCACGAATTGCCCTATATTCGAGGGAATGGCCGAATTCGGAGTCGTTGATTGCATCGCCACAGTTTGTGGTTGAAAATTAGGCAATTGTAAAGTGACTGGTATAGGTATCGGATTAGGATTGGGATTTGCAGGTGGTGCGTTAGGATCACTCGGAGGGATGACAGGAAACATTATTGAAGCAGTAACGGGTGTTACCACTTCCGGACAAGGCGATTTGTTCGTATCCGCACTAGTTGCGCTTTCTAATTTAGGAATACAGATGTGTTTAACATTTAAATTTTGCATGACATCACATACAGATAATTTAGGAAATAGTTTTTACCCCTTTGTTGTTGCCTACGTTTGTAAGGACCTCTCTTAATGCCCTTTTTTCTCTCTTTTCGAATGGAATTTTGACACGTCTCTGTCAATTCGTACTTGATGCAACGTTGACATGGTCTTCCGTCGTCGCATTTCTTGCATGCCTTTTGACAGTTAACTGAGGAAACAATGATAAGTAGTACAGAAGATTATTAATGGATGTATGGTATGCATGAACGTCAAAATTCCAAGTTCCTGGGAATCACATCCATAATGAGATTTGTTTGTTTATTTTTCGGAAATTAAGAATTTGTGGGGGGGGGGGATCGTGCTACCACATCATAACCTGGTTCCACTTAAATATGAATTGCCCTTTTTTCGCGTTACATGAATTTTTTATACCCCGTGAACATCAATTGAGGATACGACTTACCACAAGCATTCTTAACCTGTTTTCTTTTAGTTTTTACACCTGATGCTGGTTGTGAGACCGGTCCTCCAATGGTATTTGGAATGTAAGCATAGGCGGCACCTTGAGGTAATTGATTCAGACAATTTGTGGCTTGTGGGGTCGTGGTGAAAGGTTGAAAGGCCGCCGACGTTTTCTGAGGCGGTGGTGATGATGATTGCTGTTGTTGATTTTCAAGGCTGTACTGAGCGCTCGAAGAACTTCCTTCCGACATATTATTATCTTGCATTTTTCTCGCGAACTCAAGGTCTTTTTCTACGCTTCCTAACCTTTTTTCATCAAAGCGAAAGTTTTTTAGGACCATAACTTATTTCAGAAAATAAAGAATAGGAAAAATCGAGAGAAAAATTACTTATACAGAAAACAGCGAATTTATATGATCTCGATTTTACTAACTCCTTTGAGGAGAAGAAAATACAGACTGAGAGTTAAGAGGAGTTGACCTATATTTATATTTGTTAGCGGATACTTTTGAGCCTTAGACGGATCAATTGATTTAAATTTTATATTAATAATCCGCTTTGAATTTTATACAAGTCATCATTTCTATACGTCAACAAATTTGTGACTCAGAAATTTAATAGACTATATTTATATAAAAAGAAAAAAAAACTACCTTGAAATAGGTGGTAAAATATCAGTTCAATGTAAAAAATATACGGTATGATGCCAAAATTGATACCGATGATGATCAGTTAATGGTTTCTGCACCGCTGATGCTGAATAAATTGTCGTTATATATAGTGCACTTAAAAGTTCCGATAAATAATTTCTTTGACACCAGAACATGGAGACCTACGTATTGTATTAGTCAGACAATGATCAAAAGATGCAAGTGATCGAAATGTGATCAAGTGTTGCGCCATGCTTTTTCTTGCGCAGTTATTATTGTTTTCCAAGTTAACGATTTCATGATATGGTCAAATACGCAGATGAAATCATTCTTTAAATAATACTTTTTTTTTTTTTTTGCGCCCACTAGCTAATTACATTCATTCGGTCGATCACTGCGTCATCAATAATTGAGGAAAGTCCGCAGGTTCTCTTGCGTGACAATCAAATCACGTGACCAACAACAATGTAATACCTAGACTAATGTTTTTGCATTTCACATGGACTGAGTTACAGTATATATGTGAGACAAGGATTGGAAACAGATGCTGAGACTGAAATTAATTCGAATACAATTGTAACTTGCATTTAATCTACCTTTCTGGTTTTTTTTTTTTTTTGGTCTGGGATTTTCTCAAAATTCATGACATCGTGATATCGGAAAACAATATACGCATACTTTTTTTTTAGCGACAGGCCTCAACTTTAAAATCAAAATAAATTCGGAAATTCAATTCAAAACGATGCGAGAAACAATGGCTCTTTGGACCGATTTCAAAGTCGTCTCTCCTCTGGTTGGGACATTGACTAAGCCACAACCAATCAGATCAATCGACAAAGTCACAAAGCTATAAATAGGACGATCATCAAAAACACTTCCATCATCAATCTTTTTCTTTTCGAAATTGCCAAGATGCCAAGTCAACAATTAAATACCGATTGCAACATTTTAGAATACCTGAAATACCTTGAAGACTACATAGATACATTAGAGACTTTGCCGGCAGATATGCAACGAAGCTTTACCCTTTTGAAACAACTTGATGCAAACGCGCAAGATGAACTTGATAAGGTTGCGGAACTGTCTAGGCGATTGGCACAAAATATATCTGAACTTAGTCCTGAAAACAGAATAGACCAACTGAGAAAGATTAGTGATGATCTATGCATGACCTGGAAATTTGCCGAAGAGAGAGTGTCAATTGCAATGTCAGCGTATGAATCCGTTGATATGCACATCAGAAGGTTGGATGATGATCTCAAAAAGTTGGAGGATACTTTGATGACTGGTCCTAGTAAAACTCATGAAACAACCGATGATGTCATTCAAGAGGAGAAGAATTCTCGTAAGCGAGCTGTCAAAAACGACGAGAAAGCAAAGAAACGAGCAGTAAATGGTGATTTAAAACGTAAGACGACAAAGAACGTCAGAGTTCCCAAAACTTTGCGACCGAAAAATTTGAAAGAAAAAGATGAGCAGAGGAGGAGCAAAAAGAAAAAGAAAAGTACTGTATCTGGGAAAACGAGCGCGGTCGAAGAGATTCAAACTGTCGAAGATATGCCCATCGATCCAAATGAGCCGCTTTACTGTTATTGCAATAACGTCAGTTATGGCGAGATGGTTGCCTGTGATAATGAATGTGAGATATTATGGTTTCATTTTTCCTGCGTCGGTCTTACCAGTAGGCCAAAAGGGAAATGGTATTGTTACGAATGTTCAAAGATAGTAAAAAACCAAAAAAATAAATGAGATAAATTCTTAGATTGCTGGGATATTGAAATTTTTATATAGAGAATTGCGTGACCTAGATTCCCGAGAATCATTTGATTTGAAAAGAAATTATATTCTCGGGATCGATGCATCGAATGTTTGAGGTTTGAAAGTGGTCGCGCCATTTAAGCACGTGAACTTTTTTTTTGTTAGAGTTTGGAGTGAAAATAAATATTACATAGCAAACATTCAATAACTTACGTGCAAAAAAACGGTCTAGCTAAATTTGATTGTTTGAATTTTTAAAGTTATGGTTATTTGCTTTTTGAATCCTTGATTCGGCCGGAGATGCATGTAACTATTTATTTAACTTGATTTCTTTTTTGCTTAATGCACAGCTGTAATATATTCTCCCTTTAATTTATTATTATTATTAGATTATTATTATTATTATTATTATAGTTTATTGTTTATTATTTATTTCAACTTTTAATAATTTCGATTTTGAATATATCTTGTTACGATATCACTAATTTAATAATTTGCACGCTTCTCACCAAAAAAACTATCTTATTTGGTAATTTTATTATTTTTCTTATTTAATCATCTGCATACAACAATTTAAAAATGTAATTATCATATGAATTAACTTTAGATTATAAATAAATCAACAAACACGTCCAAAAACGGTTATATTTCACTTTCCTATTTCGTTTGTTTATTTGAAACTGCGTTCGGATTATAAAATTATAAACATTCGTATGTAAAAAGAAAGCAATCTTCGCAGAATAATAATAATAATAATTGGATAGGACTTTTTTCTACTAATTGAATAGAACAAAGTTATTTTGATTCATCAATTTGTGTTTTATTGGAAATCTTATTTGATTTTTATATGTAACTGTTGAAGAAATCAAAATATTATAAAAAGAAGTTGGAGAAAAAATTAGCCGGTTTAAACTGGTGATAAAGGATTTATTCCAATAAATAAAGATTGATATTGAAGAATTTTTATTTATCAAAACAAACTTTTTATCTATACATTTTTTCTTTCTATTATTTTTTTAAAAAAATAATAATTTTTTATCTCTCATAACCACAGATTTGTATTAGGGTAACAGTTTAAATATAGATTGGCTATAATTTTTCTCAAGATTAAAAAATAGTTTTGAAAAAAAATTATTATTATTATTTCTTATAATTAT
>CAJVPV010001807.1:0-14604 GCA_910591835.1 Acaulospora morrowiae | reverse complement strand
ATAAATAATAATTTCAAGAATAAATTCATAAGATAATACTAAAATAATATCAAAAGAAGCTAAAATAATAATAAGAAGAAAATAATAATAATAATTAAATAATATAATGGAATTAATTATTTCATTACAATACCCTTTATGTCTTTATAAATTAATCTGCAAATTAACATTGTTTAATGCCTATATTACTATAAGATTAGCTACACCAACCACTATTACCCAACTTATGCATTCATTTAAATATCACAAAGATGTGCCTACATATTAGGTGAAACTTCTGCAGGGAAGAGAATCTTACCACTAGTTTAAACCTGCCTAAACCTGCTGATTCATTATTGCAGAGAGCAAGTTATTATGGAATATTATTATAGAAACTAACTTTAGTATTCCTGTCATTGTTATTACCAACTCTTGAGATGTGCCACTAGCATATCGTCACACTACTATTTTCACTACTTGTGGAACTGACGTCCTTGCTTGGATTTCGATTTAATCTTGACGATCCTCACCAGACTTATTTGGTCTTAACGATTTTTGTCTGGATTGTCACTAAGGATCCTAATGATTCTCTTCGATTCTATATTCGATTCTCAAATTTATATTAAATTTAATAGGTGGGATATACCCCACCATCATTTTTAATAGTGTTCCGAACCTCATGTGATTCTGTTTAATTCTATTCGATTTCAATTTTCGGAACCATAATTGTTACCTTTTGTGGCCGATAACCTTTTGCTCTTTTGGTCCATTTAAGTTCATATGAACACTACTCTAGAGATAGATTCTCAAACTTCAGATTAGGATAGATCAGTTTAGAATTAACCTTTTTGGATTGTATGACGAAGTCTGCCGTCACCAGTTTGGATTGAGATTTTTGTAGACTTTTATTAGAATTAGACCAGAAGCCTTTCCTCATGCAACCTTCCATGCTTCGACCTGTTTTCAGCCCGCGATCGTCAAGAAGACCAGAGGTCCTATCTTTATGCAGCCTAATTAAATTTGGATATGATAAGGATTATTGGGTACAACATATACAGGATATTCAGTAAACCTACATATGAAGGTAAATGTGCTTTTTTACTCCCTGTGGGTACTGAACTAGGGACATGCGTTTGATGACTTGGGAGCATTACTCACTATACTATTGATTCACAAGTTATCCTTCAAAAGTTTACATCCAAAGATCTTCAAAAACCTTTATATAAAAAATTTCCTAATATTATTGGTACTTCAAATTAATATTATAAATAATTTTAATATAAAATTTGCTTTTAAGTTAAAGAATAACTTTTCAAGAAAAAATATATTTATTTAATAAGATTTATATATTAATAAAAAGTGAAAATAAAAAGAATTTTAAGAAAAATTTTCAATGAAATAATTGTTATAAGCTTTTATTCATATAATTTAAAGAAAAAACAAAATCTTCAAACTTGTTTTTTCTTGATTAGAAATTCTATTATAATATACTAGTATATTTTTTTGATTTTTTTAAAATTCTTGTAATAAAAATAAAAGAAATATAAAAAACTTTTGAATATTGAAAGGCAAAAAAAATTATATACAGAAAAGTTTTTTAATTTTTTAAAATTATTAATATCAATTATTTTATTTATTTTATTAATAAAAAAAAAAAAAAATTTTTTTTAATAAAGTAAAAATAAGTATAAAAAAAGTTTTTTTCATTTAATTATAAAACAATATAAAACTATTAATACCTATGAACTTACATAACATCAAACATATTTTGAAATTATATTATATATTATATGTCTTGTATCATATAATTTAAGAATTATAGAAAATAAAAAATTTAAAAAATTTCAAGTTTCAAATATTCTAAAAAATATAATTGATACAATTATTTGACACAATTAATTGAATTTTTATTAAAACATATAAGGTGATTGAATCAAGACACAATTATTATTGAGAATTTTAAATAAAATATAAAATTAATTTTTTAAAATATTGGGTTTATAATTTTTGTTATATCAAATAAATGAATAAATAAATACTAAATAGAAATTAATTTATATTTAGTATCAATAACTTGCATGAATACTAATTATGAATTGTATCAACAATCGTGATCTAAATTATAAAAATATACAAAAAAAAATTCCAAAGTAAAATAAAACGTATTTTGTAAATACGATATTGAGTTCATGTAAGAATATTCATAACATTAATAACAAAATTAAATGTTTTTCGCAAGCTTTTAGCCCAAAAAATTTATTAATTCAAAAATTGATAAAAAAACTCAGGTAACAACTTTCAACAATGAAAACTGAAATAATGAAGATAATTTTACAGTGGTGCTCAGGTAGAAACTTATTCACTAAAATGTTAAAATTATTGTATTGTAATATCACGGGGTGAAATAGTGATGGACTTTGTCTGGGTATCATAAAATTATGAATTTAGTTAATAAAAATATCAATCGTTATTGTATCTACTGAATTACATACCATATTATTTGTCTTGTAAATTCCCACTAAGCGGTCAGCCAACTCGAACATGTTATTCCGTAAGCTAATGACAATGAATTGTGCATTTCTGGTACGTTCTTTGATATAATTTGCCACGATTGAAACATTGCGAAAATCCAAGGCAGCATCAATCTCATCCATCACGTATAGTGGAGTTGGTTTAAAATGATGAAGAGCAAACACCAAAGCTAAAGAGCTTAACGTCTAACGAAACGAATAACTTTATCAAATAAATGTTCATGTTACCAATGACTTAGAACAGCAAAATAGGATACCTTTTCTCCGCCGGATAAATTAGAGATATTTTTCCAGCTTTTTTTCGGAGGCATAACGCTGAATATAATACCTTCAGAAAAGGGATCTAGACTATCACAACATTCAAGCTCAGCATTACCCCCAAGCGTAATCATCTAGAAAGAAAGGTAAATAAAAAAATTTCTATAAGATCTGTGCTTGATATAATGAGAATCGTGAATCGTGAATTTAAGAACACTATTAAAGGTTCAATATCAAGATCAATAAAAATATTAAAAGCTCTAACCTGATACATCTCCTTCAATTTTTGGGATATTAATGTAAACCCATGCATAAACTCTTCTAATCTCAATTTACGAAGATCGTCATACTCTTTTTTGCATTCGTCACGCATACGGGTGACTTCTTCAAGGTCTCTTGCCCTGGAAAGATATTCTTCTTCACAACGCTTGTATTCCGCCAAAACGTTTAGATTAGGGCTGGCACTCTGAATCTTTTCTGCATATTAATAATTTAACGTTAACATTTAGGAGTCGGCGATTCTAATGAATCAAAAGCGAGTATTATTATAAAGACTAACATAAATTTTAAAAAAGTTGATACCATTAAGAACTTCGATTTCATTTTTCAAGTTTTCTTCATCGATTGATTTAAGTTCGTCCTCCGTATAAGTTGGAAATTCAGGTTGTCTCTCATCTTCACTGTGATAATAGTAAAAAAATCAAAGTCGATAAATTTCGTGTAATAAAGAATCGCAATACGGCATATACATTACCTTATTTCGTGAAGGGTGAGCTTTTTGAGAGAGTTTACTAGGTGTTTTTCCTTATGCCTATTTTCCAACAAGCTGCGCTCGTTATTTTCAAGTTTATTTTTAATTTCTAACTGATAACAACCAAAATATATTAATCATAAAAATCATTCTAATTAATGACCATGGGTTTTGTTAATGAAAGTTCAACCTGGATGGCCCGGGTGTTATTAATTATAGTTGCTTTACTGTCGCGTTCTGCTTTCATTTCATCTAGCGCTTCTTTCTTTTCTTCCAGATCCTAACAGGATGCGGTTGATTTTTAGAAAGTCTTACCAACGGCTCGCCTAAAGCAATTAGAACAATTATACAGATAACATGCCTCTTTTATTCTTTCAACTCGGATCTCGATAGACCTTGATAATTCTGTATTCTGTCGAATACTGCCTTCTAAGTCTTGCATTTCTTGGTTAAGCTGTTCTATTTCACCTTCATTTTTAGCAATTGAATTTTCAAATTTGGTTACATCTTTTTCGGCCTTCGATTTTGCAACTTGGGCTTTCGTGATATGATCATTAGTCATATCTATTTGTTCTTTTATCGAGTCTACTTTCATCTTTTGGGCACGAAGCTTATCACCACCGACTTGCAAAATCTTTTCATGCAGCATTCCTATTTCGCCCTCTATCTTTGAAGATTGACTCTTGAGATTAGTCAATTCCAGATTCAATTTATCGATTTCCCCTTTAAGTTGTTGCATTCGTTTTCGATCTTCAACATTTGGTTTATTCTGTTGTCTGAATGGAAGAATCATAATTTAATTAGATTACAATATTTACTCAACCTATGTTCTAATACTGTAGCGACTTACCGCAATTCCGAGATGAGTTTCTGGGCATCGGTAATGCGTTTAACGCATGAGCTTGAATCCATTTCTAATTTTGATAAATTAACCTCCATCAGGGGTAGTTCTTGTTTGAGTTGTTGAAGCCGACTTTCATACGCTTTGCGTTTTTCATTAAATTCTTTCCAGTTGTTTTCCAAATCAAATCGTTCCCTCTCCAACTTAGAAATCATTTCGGGAGTCACATCCGAAACAAATTTTGAACTCATGCCTCCACGAATAACTCTATTACCACCTCCACTCATGGTACCAACTAGATCAAAGAGTTGACCTTCTAAGGTAACTACGCGCCATCTTTGCTTGCCGTAAGCAATCCTAGTTGCCTGTTGCAGATCTTTTGCTACAAGAGTATTTTGTAAAACCTTGTAAAAAGCTGGTGCGAATTTTTCCTCCTTAGGTTTAACAAGATCAAACAGTCGAGGAATGCCCTCAGGTGTTGAGATTGGACTCATATCTTTTGAAGAAAGTTGATTTAAGAGAATGAAATGCGCACGCCCTAAATTATTTCTCTTAAGATATTCAATACAATTTTGCCCAGCCTCAACTGAATCCACCACTATGTGATCGAGTGCCGGACATGCAGTAGAAATCGCGACATCATATTTATCATCTATAACTCCGAGGTTTCCCAATCGATCCTGTATGAAGCAAAAAGAGTTAGAGAGCCATCAAAATCCAGATTAATAATAATTGTGAGCTTACATAAAGGCCCTTGATGCGACCGCTGTCTTTGAGTTTCAATAAGCTGGAAAGCACTTGCCCCCTGGACTGAGATGATTGCAAAAGTGTTTTCGCCTCGTTCTCTTTTTGTCGTGCATCTGAAAGACGAGCTCTAATTTCCTCTTGAATATTGTCAGAATCCTAAGTGAAAAAGGTTATTATTGTATGTTTATAATATATATATTTAGTATAAGCGAAAATAGTCATAAAGTATGAGCGTAGCTTTACTTTCAGCATAGCTTCAATTTTTTCAATTTCTTTTTTTTCAAGACTAATTTGATTCCTAGAAGCCTTTATCTCATGTTCCTAATATATTATAATGGTTATTGTCTGTTAATAGATCATTTCATGCTAAATATTTTCAGCAAGATAAATATAAACCTTTGAGCGACGTGTTTCTTCAAGGGAAACAATATCTTTCTCGGCTTGTTCTAAATTTTGCTTTATAGAATCAATTTTATCATTGAGTATATTATATTCGGATTGGGTAACATCAATGGCGGATTGTTTCGAATTAATTTTCTCTATCCATGGTGCTAACTCTCTTTGTTTCTCCTCAATTTTTGCGGTAAAAATCTCCGTCTTACCTAAATGTTGAAGGGAATTTTTTTTTTTAATTGACTGGTAAATTTTCAGTCATGTGATTCATTAATGTGTGTTAATCGATTACCCTTAAGACTTTCGCGAATTACTTCCAACTCCCTCTCTTCGGCCTCCAACGACTCCTCTAAACGTTTAATCTCCTGTTTTCTTTTAACCAAATCATCTTCATTGTATCGAATGGATGTTTTTGCCTCGGAAAGAGCATGACGCTCCTATTTATTAATAAAAGCCTTTAGTTTAATCCTTAGGTTTTGCACAGACATATTTACTAATCTTACATTCTGCATGGTTTTTAGCAACCTCTTTTGTTTTGTTTGTGCATGCTTCTTTTTTTCTTCAAGATGAATAGTTTCACGACAAAATTTTGCTTTTTCTTTGAGAACCAGGTCGGCTTCTCTTTCTAGAGACTAATAAATGTAAATGAGCATATTCATAAAGTCTAAAAATTCATTGTAATAACTACATACACCATATTCCTTTAAAGAATTTGCATATGAATTTTCGAGAATCTCATATTCTTGATGGGTCTGAGCATGTTTTTCCTGTTCTATTTTAAGTTCGTTGCTCAATTGGTCCTACAAAAAATATTATCGAGCTCATTAATCTTAATATAATTCGTGCGCGTGCAGAAAGAAATTTCTACATACCACCATCTTGGTATTAATGTCAATAACGTTCTTGAGGTTTAGAAGTTGCTTCTGATATAACGTGGATTTTTTAATCGACAATTCATTTTCCTCTCGAAGAAAATCTTCGGCTTCTTTCTTCTTAGCCTATTCGATGCGTAATCGTGAAAGGAATGTCATTAAGTAATCATTTTTACATTTCCACAACATTACCTCTAGACTCTGCTTTTCCTTTTCTACAATTTTTGTTCGGTGTAATTTTTCTGAACGTTCTTCGTTGTACTGTTCAACTTTTTGACTAGACTTTTCAATAGGTTCTTTGTACTTGGATGTCCCTATTATATCCTCAAGATATTCTAAAAGTCCATCCTCATGTTCATTAGGTGCCTTTGGTTTCATCTGTGATATAGATTCAACTTCACCCTGAAAACAAAAAACCACTTACACCATTAAAATATTTGAGGACGTTCGCCAAATCATTTATTCCGATTTCATGTTACCTGCAATATCAAAAAACGTTTGTGATCTAAGTCTATTCCTCTTTCTTTCAACAAAGACGTCACTTCAGTATAATTGCTTGGACGCCCGTTGATAAAATATTTACTCGAATTGTTTCGAAATGCTTGACGCGAGATGACCAGTTCTGAATTAGGGACAATCTCGAAATTATCTTGGCCGGGCTAATTGCAATTGAAGCATCTGATTAAATATGAAGTCAGAGGTAATTTTATTTCGCATAATCGGTTCTTACCAAATCATATATTTCTTTGAAATGCACCTCAACAGTGCAGTAATCCAAGTTCTCGTGCCCTTGTGACGAGTGAATGAGCTCTGATAGTTTGCCTTGTCGCATTTTATTTGCTCTATATCCAAATACAAATAAAAGGGCATCGATGACATTGGATTTTCCCGAGCCATTGGGTCCAACGATGGAGGAGAAAGACTAATAAAGATAGAATAATTCATTACGAATGATCAAACTGTCCTAATAAAAGCGTGTTTTATACGACGTGCCTTGTGAAATGGTCCAATTACTTGACGATCAAAATACGACTTGAAATTAACCAGAACCATTTTGTCGATAACCATGCGCGGCTTACTTTCCTCCCCGGGTAGTACCGAAGGAACATATTGCGAATTATTTGTTGGCGTCTTTGGTTGCGCCTTACTTTGTGACCTGACCAAATTTCCTCTTATAATTAAAGAATCGTTGCTTACTCTACCGGAGTGGTGAGCTAAACTACGATCGGATAAAACACTAGCCGGTGATGCCATTTTTTGAAATTGGCTGTACAAAGCACGAAGAAATGATCAGCAACAACTTTTCAATATTTTAATATAATGCGCACGCGTTTGTGTAACTACGCGTAAATAAATTATTGCACGTGGCAACTCGTTTATTATTGATGTTTAATTTATTGTTGTTTGTTGATTGACGGTCCTTGAACAAAACTTCTGCTATTTACATTAATTTCTTGTCGTCATACAGTTCCCTATCACCTCATTTATCATTTACTATACACAGTTCCTTTCTTATTTTTCAAAAACTGAGGTGAAGGCCACAAACATAAATGACTACTAGGCCAACCCTGCCTTTTCCATTTTCTTAAGAAAGGAAAAATCGGAATGAATTAGTTTTCATCATCGAATTTGTAATTAATGCAGATGATCTATGAAATGATATTATACCTCTTTTAGAATAACGCCCATCTTTGCAGGACTCCTTGATACTGTTACACCTGCATCCTCCAAAGCTTTGATTTTATCAGTGGCGCTTCCCTTTCCTCCAGAAATGATAGCACCAGCATGACCCATTCGACGACCGGGTGGTGCGGACAAACCAGCAATAAATGAGACCACTGGTTTCGGTTGATCACGCGTAAGGTTGTATTGTTTAAGAAATTCGGCAGCTTCTTCTTCAGCCGACCCTCCAATTTCTCCAATCAACAGGATGCCTATTGAAAGCAAGTTTAATAACAAAAGTATCGAATAAATCATATAAATATCCAAATGTTCGTGGTTTACCTTTCGTATCCTCATCTTCTAAAAATAATTTCAAACAGTCCACAAAATTGGTGCCATTAAATGGATCACCGCCAATTCCAACACATAATGTTTGCCCAAGGTTCACTTCAGTTGTCTGATTGACAGCCTCATATGTCAAAGTGCCAGACCGTGAGACGATGCCTACCTTACCAACTTTATGAATATGTCCAGGCATAATACCGATTTTGCATGCACCAGGCGCAATGATACCCGGACAATTTGGGCCAATGAGACGAGTCTTGTTTTGAGATTTTAGGACTTTTACAACCTAGCGTCAACAGATACCCAACATTAACAATCTATAACTCGATTAGACAGCCTTCATAAACTTTTATTGATACCTTGACCATGTCTTTCTGGGGAATGCCTTCGGTGATGGTAACCACTAAAGGCACTTCGGCTTCTATACTCTCTATAATAGCAGCAGCAGCAAACGGTGGAGGCACATAAATTACAGATGCGTCCGGTTTCACCTCACGGACGGCCTATCAAATTGATAAATTTAGAATGTCACGAAATGTATTTTCGTTAAAAAAAATTTTTTTTTATGACTTGCCTCAGCCACATTGTTGAATATAGGCAATCCCAGGTGAGTCTTGCCACCCTTTCCGGGAGAAACACCACCAACCATGTTTGTACCATATTCAATCGCTTGTTTTGAATGGAAAGTACCCTTATAAATAAAATGAAGAAAAAACATACTTTGTGAGTATTATGTAAAGTAGAAATAATGAATTGCTTATTTGCCTATTAAGATAAAATTTGTAAAATCAAACAACCTAAAAAAATTGGTAAATTATAACATCAAATAGAAAAACATGAATTTTTAACAATTCTACAATAAGTAACATCGATACATCAATCCCTATAACTGAAAATGTAAAGCCTTTACATAAAATTCGCGAGGAACTTATATCCTACTTGTTTCCCGGTAAAACCCTGACAAATCACTCGAGTTTCCTTAATAAGTCGCATGTTCTTAACAGTGTCTTCATAGTGAAGGGAACGAACGGGGCTGAATCTTCGACAGACTAAAAAAAGAATTACTATGAGTCCGAATTTTAATTCACCAAACAATAGATATGGTTGTACACTCACAAGACTGCAGCTTGAAATGTAAAGAACGAAACGAAGAGGGTTTTGGACTAAACATCCTCGCAAGATTCAAGATATTCTGATCTATCGAAGGATCTTATCAGGCGACCTCGTGATTTTACCGGCTATTTGATTGGATATCTGATGTGATATTTAATGAGATATTGAATTTCGACGAAACATAGTAAAAATGGCAACACCAACATCAACGGCAAAGCAAGTAACATACTGTGGAGGTAAAAGAAATACATGCATGCCAATTTCTTTCACGCTGTCCTTTCCACCTTTTGACTCACACCGATATTGCTACTTTCTTTTTAGTTTGTTCGCTGCCTCCGGAGGTATGCATTACGTTTCCTTAAAGATCAGAAAAAAAAATAGAATTATAATTGTTATCATTTGAGGCAGTACTGCGAATTTGGGCCAACTCTTGATAAGTGCAAGAAATGGTTGCAAGAAAAGCATTCCGAGTTGTTTCATAAGCTTTACTCTCAAAGTAAATATTTATTTTATTTTGTTCTAAATCTCAATTTTTATCTTACGAGCATAATTATTTTTTTATTAGTAAAGTAAATAATATAATAATTTATACTGTTGATCAGTTGAACTCGTAGAAAAGTTAGCTAACACATCATTGGAAGAGAAACCAAATGAGGTAGAAGACAAAAAGAAAGCAAAAGGTACGTCGAGTGAGCTTTTTCTCGACGATGAAAATCCATTCAACGTTTTAACTCGTACATTCTTGTTTTAAGAGGCTGCAAAGATAGAACGTGAATTGCAAAAAAAGATGGTATTTCCGTGATTTTTTGAAGTATGACAATCCTTCTTTTTATATAACGTCATTTTATTTTCCTAGACTTCCAAGGTCATCATCACACGGATCGCACGAAATAAACGAAAATGTGTCACGAGTGTTTACGGTTTACAAAATTTCGGTAATTACCCTTCCAAAATACGAAACTAATCCCATACTATCTAACATCTAAAGAACAATTTGATTATCGTCAGACATTGATTTGAAAAAAGCTGCAAAATCCTTTGCAACAAAATTTGCCTGTGGTTCCTCTGTTGTCAAAAATAATCAAGGAAATGATGAGATCGTTGTACAAGGAGATGTTTCTGATGATCTGTTCGACTTTATATTAGAAACATGGAAAGATGTAAGCAATCGTTTATTCTCATAAAATTTTTATCATTAGCGTGCGTTTAATATAAATATATTAAATAGGTTCCAGAAGATAATATTGAACTTACAGAAGACAAAAAATCAAAAAAATGATTATTTTCAACAAGTGTATCCGTCAAAGATGGACGTTGTCCACAATTCTTTTCTTCAATTGTTAATTCTAGGATTCGAGATACGGGTTAGCTGAGCATATCAATAGAGACAAATGTGTTTTAGAAAACTTTCAAAGATTATTTGATTAGCGAGCGATGAAATTAATGACGTACCTTTCAAGTGATGTTTTTCTTATAGGCAACTCTTAAACTTTTTAAAAAAATAATATATCATGATTTATTTTAAATATCATACTGTTATATGATATACTGCATATTTATAACCATAATTTGGAATTTGAATTTATTGTTACTTAATTAGAAAAAATTAAAAAATTTTCAACATTATTTGCAAAGTAATATTAATTTATTCATAACGTTAATTATAAGTTTCTAATTATATATTATGTATAAAAAATATATTATAGTACTGAATAGTTAATACTGTCCAAAGCTAATATGCTAAAAACCATCTGGTTATATAAAAGTGTTACTATTACTTTTCATAGTTTTGCTTTTTATACTTATAATCCAAATTATACTTGCCAATATGAGCAATTAATTATCTTTGAAGGCGACGAAATGTTAGATAAGATTTTTTCGGCTCCTATTGTTTAATAATACGTATACAATGCAAAATTTTAAAATACAATTATAAGGTTCAAAAAATTCCTGTTTGCCTTCAAAGATAATTACCCATATATATATAATATTGTATGAAAACAAAAAATATTTGTATAAGACTTGTTTTAATTAAAGTTAATATAAACTAAATTAAAACTTATTGATAAAAAATAATGAATATTAAATTTCTTTATAAATGCATATGCTGTTTAAAATGAAAATCTCTAAATTATCAATAATTATATTAAGTAATTAACTTTAATAACCTTAAATAACTATGTACTTAAGTTATTTATTCTTAGTTTAATAAATAATTTTACTAATTTTACTAATTCAATTTTGAAATATTTTATTTCACCATATAAAGTTCAAAGAAATTTTCTAATTAACTTGAATTATAATATTAAAAAAAAGATAAAATAATAATATAATTTTATAAAATTTTATTTTTTTTTAAAAAAAAAATCAAAAAACTAAACTTTTTTAATAAATTGTTTTTATAAAAAACAAATATATTATTAAATATTAATATAAAATTCTAAAATAATTAAAAATATAATTAAAAATATTTATAAATATAAATAAATAAATATTCTTTATCACTTAAGACTTATTGATAAATATGTTGTATTATTAAAGAAATTTATATTGTATTATTATATTTTTGCATATTAAAGATTAATAAATAATTATTGGTATATAGTTTAACTAAAAGTAATAATAAATAATAATAAATAAAAAATAAAATAAATAAATAAATAATTTTTATTGTAAAGAAATTTTTTTAAATATACTTTTTTAAAATATATTTATTATATATATAGAAAAATTAAATTTAGATATTTTTCTATAATTGTATTATGTTAAAATTTCTAAGTAATATATAATAAATTTGTAATTAAAATCATATTTAATTTGAAATTATATATAATTTTTTTTATAATAATAAAAAAACATATATAATATAGACTTGTGAATCTATAGTATAGTAGTTAGTACTTCACATGTCAGATTACAAGATACCAGTTCAACTTTATATAAAGACAGTTAAATAGAATTAATATGATATCTGATGCCATAACTTGAAATACATTGTTTCTTATCGAAAGTCAATTCATATATTAATTTAAAAGACATTGAGATTATGATCTTTATAAAAAATGTAATAATGCAATGATCATCTGATTAATGCTATAATAATTGCCGACAAGCAAGAATATAAAATATTTGAATGTACAGACTGGACTGTACTTTATTTTAACCAATTCCAATTGACAACTTTTTCTTTCATAATCAGTTTTAATCTAATTAGATGAAGAATATTCAAAGGTATCTCAAGCCAATTCTATCAACACATCTTGTTCAAACACAAGCTGAACCAATAGATTAGATAATTTAAAACTAGTGATAAGATTTCTATTCTCTAAATAAGCTCTTTTCAAAAACATAAGTCCACTTTTAAAATACTTACTATATCATCAGATTCAAATATATATGAAGGTAACAGATTAACTTAAATAGACTATAGTAGTCATATAATTAAATATAAATAACTCAATAAAAAATCATGTATTATATGCACTTTTCATCTCAAAAAAAAAAAAAAAACATATAATATTTATTATGTTTTTTTTAAAAAATTATATTAAATTTGATTTTAAATATATAAAATTTTTAATAAAATTATTTCAATAAATATATATTTAAAAATAATTTATTATATTTTTAATTAAATAAAAATTTTGAAATAAAATAATATATTTATAATAAAATATTATTTAATATAAAAATTTCAAAAAAATAATAAATAAAATTTTTTTATTAATTTTTTTATTAATTAAAAAAACAAATATTTTAAAAAAATTTTATATTTTTTTAAAAATATTTATATTTAAAAACTTTATTTTTTTTTATTTGTTTTATTTATTCTTTAAAATAAACTTTTTATATTTTTATAAATAAATATAAAAAAATTTATTTATAAAATCAAAGCAAAAATATTTTGTTAAGAAAAAAAACTTGTAAAAATATATATATACTATATATTTTAAAAAATTAAAACTTTAAAAAAAATTATTATAGATTTTTAAAACTTATTATTATTTTTTTTAAGATTTTTTTTAATTTTTTTAAATATATAAACTTTTTTCTAATTTTTAAAAAAAAATTTATTTAATTTAATTTGATTAAAATAATATAATAGTTTTTTTATATATTAATTTTATTTTTTTTAAAAGTAAAAAAAAAAAAATTTTTCACTTCCTTTTCTATACTTGAAAATTTCTTTTTTAAGAAATTTTTGAGTTATTTACTTTTTCTTCACTTTCTTTTTCCTCTTTCTTTATGTTTTTTTTTTTATATCTCTTTATTTTCCTCATCCTATCTTCTTCCTTTTCTTCTATATATTTTTTTTATATTTTATACTTTCCTTTTATTTTTTCTTCTTTTTTTTCTGTCAAAACTAAGTTTTCCTTTTTTTTGAAGGTTTTTTTTTCTAAGTCTCTCTTTCTTTTGAAAACTTCATTTTCATAATATTACTTCTTTGACCAGTCAACTCCCTTTAAAAATAGGTCCTTAAATTAAAAGCGAGAATATAATTCAAATGTCCTTCACTATTAAAAAAGTTTTTTTTTAAATATAAGATAAAAAAAAAACTATTTACAAAGGTTTTTTGTAATTTAGGCCACTTGATTCAAGTGTTTTTTGAATTATGTCCCTATTAAAATAATAAATAAATAATTATGTCTCTTTTGAAGGGACATAATTGATTTGTGAAATTTTATATATTAAATAATTTAGAGACTCATCCTTAACTCCCTTCTCTTAAGAACTATATTATAACAGTAACTTTTCTTAGAATATAGACTTTAGGAAATTTTTTCTCTTTTATGATTCTTCAGAAAAAAAACAGATAATTTACTTTTCCAAAATATTGACATGGTTATTATTATCAAACTCTATATTGTTTACTGATTAATAGTTAGATTAGATATACTTAAAAAATCTGGATAATTGAAAAAAAAAAACTCTTTCCCGCAAATCTCAAAATTCCTAAAAATTTCCTTTTTTAGTAATATACCTAAAACACTCAAAGAAACACTTAAAGAAGACACCAAGAGAAAAACTTCATAAAATCTTTCTGAAAATAAAGGAGGACAGACATAACAGGTATATTTTGGATTCAAAAGTATACTAACTCTTCTTTATTAT
>CAJVPV010001806.1:0-14606 GCA_910591835.1 Acaulospora morrowiae | reverse complement strand
TTTGCTTCTCCTTTGAATTTTGTCAGTTACTAAAAAAGGAAATTTTTAAGCGATACAAATTTTTGGAGAAAGAGTTTAAAATTTTTTATTTTTGTAAAATTGTATATTCACTAGATATAAATAAAATTTAGTAATATTTTTTACTATTTTAAAATATTTTAAAAAATATTTTTGTTTTAAAAAAATTTATCATATTGGAATTATTAGTTACTAAATTTAATTTTATTGGATAAGTTTTTTTAAGATGTTTTATAAAATTAGAATACTACTTCTACTATATATATATACTGTTCTACAATATTTACAAGTAGTCTTTTTGTTATTTTTAAAGTTTGAACTTTTTATAAAATATTCTTATGCTTTATTTCTAGAAATTATTGAAGTAATTGAAGTAGTTTTTGATAAATATCTTATATTAATATTGTTGTTGTCATTTTTATTATGATTTATTAAACTATTATCTTCTTTATACAAGTATTGTATATATTTGAATAAATTGTTATGTTTCATTTTTAAATTGTCAGAAAACAAGCTGTATTAATTAAAGCAATTAAATATAAAGCTATAATATTAAAATAATTTTTTTAAAAAAAAACATTTTAAAAATATTAAAAAATTATTTTGAACAAATATTAAAATTTTTTAATATAACCTTTTATACATTAATTTCAAATTGCAGGATTTTCATTTTAATTTTTTAGTTAGTTCTATTTAAATAAAATTAAATAGTTATTTAATAATTTAGATAGACTAAGCTATATCTAATCCAAATTTGATTCATATCTGATCAGATTTAAAAATTTAAAAATTGATTCAATTCAAATTCAATTAATTTAAAATTTTAAAATTTGATTTGATCTGATTTGTATTTGTAGATCATTCAAATTTGGATAAAACCTGTAATTCCTAGTTATAGGTAATAAAAATATAAGCAAAAATCATTAAGTCAAGTGCATTTAGTGAGAGCTATATAATATTAAATTGGAATTTAAGCAAAAATATTAGTTTTACAGATAGTGAAAATGGTAGTTGCTGTATTATAATAGTGACATATTTTGAGAATCAGTAATAATAGGCAATTGATATAACTGGAGTTAATTTTTATAATAATATCACATATGATTTTTTCCTAGCAAGCAATTGAAAAATATGATTGAACCAATAAAAAAGACAGGTTTAAACTAGTAGTAGGATTTCTTTCCTCCTGTATAAGTCTTATCTGAATGTGGACCTATCTATAAAATGTAAGTTAATTAATCAGAATAGTCAGGTTGGCTTAAGAGGAACTGGTAGTATTGGAAACAGTACTAATTAGGTAGTATTAATTTATATCTAGAATAGCAATAGCCTAGTTTGGAAAGATGTTTGATGTAATGGTAGAATATAAATTATCAATAAAAGTCTTATATCTTATGCCCTTGACCAATAAAAAAAATAAAATAATAATTTTTTAAAAAATTTATTGTAATTTATTTTTGAATTAAAATTTTCAATAATACCTGTAACTTTAAAACAGAGTATATCAAAAAATAATTTTTATTATTTTAAAAATATTTAATTAAGATATAATAATTATTATTTTTGCACCATACTGTATATTTTACAAATTTCTATTTTGATGATATCAAATAATTTGAATGCAATATATCAAGACACAACTTTCTGACCTTTATATACTGTATGTATTCAACTTTATTTCCGAGAAAAGGATTTGCCAAGATATTATTAGTTTTACCCGATCCATTATTTCCAATAACTAGCATAGAGAAAGGCTCGCAGGATAAAACTGAATTTGGGATGGTTCGTGCTTTGTGAACTCATATATACCCATAAGGTAAAGTTTCGTAGGTAAAAATTATTTCTTCTGTGTATCGAATTGGGTATCTATAACTATGATTTCTATTTAAGGGTACCTTATGATTCGAAAGATTGTTTTCTTCATTGTAAATACAGATGCAAGGGTATGAACCATAGGAAGTTATACAGTATGATTAGCAATACAGTACTGTAATATACTGTATATTTTACGTAGATCTACTGCATGATCTGAACGACGTCATACTAATCTTTGCCATTGATGCAGTATCATCATTGATAACCGATAATCGGTTCCATTTAAGGTCAAATTAAAATTGGATTGAAATTTAAACAAAGAGATTAAACAAAATTTTATAAACTAGAAAGCAGGAACTGTTGTTAAGTCTGGGGTCAAAAATTTAACATACAGTAGGATTGGGGATCACGTATGTGTGATATACTGTATGCGAAAATCACTAAATACAGGGTCTCGTGTAATGTTAAAGATAGATAGAAATGAATTATTTGTATTACACTAAATACAGGGGTGGGCAGATGGACATTTTTATCAAAATTGTATGAAATACAGTATATAGTCCTCCACTATGCTCCGGATTAAATAAAATTGATTCCAACCTCAATTTAATTATTCACATTTTATATACTTTGAAATAAATAGGGGCACAATGAAGCTTACATAAATGTAAATCAATACTACTATACAAGGTCAAATTCGAAACATGGATTTTTGAAATTGTAGCCACTATAAACAAAGGCTATGTTTTGTTTATTATACAACTAAAACTAATCGACCACCTGATTATTTGATCAAAACATACGGTATGTAAACAATACAACACTAATAATTACATCTATTATAATAGTAATTATTTTATATCACCATATTGATTGCAACGAATGTTGAATAATCATATACGTTATTGTTGATGATTCTATATTCTTTATAAGGCATACAAAGTCCATTTTTGTATGTTCGAACAAGATAATGTCACCAACAAAGTACCGTGAAGCACAAAATATCAGAAAAACACAAAAAATTTTTTCAAGAATGAATAAATAAAAAAAGAAAGTTTCGGTACACAAGGGTTAGCTTAGAGAAACAGTAATATGACCTTGATGGATAATGCAAGTACCTCAGGTAGAAATAACTGATTTACATTCATTTGGAAAAATCATATCGAGGAAATATTGAGAAGGTCGTGGTTACCAGGAAGGATCGGTTCTGCAGATTTGTCTAATGGAAAATCAATCGTGATACTCGGTTCAGACGTCAACATTGATGACACTGAATTAAGTGGGTTTACCGAGAACCCATTATCAATGCTTACTATCTTCATGGCATGACACAATGGGCTGGAAACCGAAAATGAAAATGAGAGATAAAAACACAAAAGGTAAGGATTTCCCAACGCACGAAGAAAGAGAAAAGCTAAGAAAGTGAATGGGAACTACTGTATAATATGGATGTACAACAAAGTTCTTAATATGGTGCAGGACGATGTAATCACTGACATAAGTATCATATTAAAGAATTGCCTGAACGATGAGTGCTTCACATCTCAAGAATTTTTCTGGGTAAAAAGAGATACCTAGAGAAGGTTAACGGTGATTTTAAAGAAGCGATTAAATTATCTAATAAATATGACCGATAGAGATCTTTTTTTGACCATGCTTCAGATTTCGGATGTTCTTACATAATATACCGAGAAAGTTCAAAGATTGTAAGGTTATTGAATGCACCGAAGAGTATACTGTACATCAAAGACGTACGAGAATTATGATTCGTAAAAAATGATCTCGGTGGATCAAAAACGTCTAATTGTGATTTGTGCGATGTGAAAATGGATCGGGACGCGAATAGTGCCCGAAATATCTTGCTCAAATATTTAACGGAGGATCAGGTTTGGGTCTGACTTTAGGACTTGAACCTATATGGAATATGATATGTATAGTAAGTACTAACTTTATTTATTCATATTGGATCCAATTTCAAGGGTAGAAAAAAAAGTATTTAAACTATTACATATTGATATTGGCATTCTTTATGTAGCTTAAATAGTAATATGCAGGAAAATTCTTGTCATTGATAGAGCGTGTAATATGTAATAATATTAAAAATACAATGAAATTTATACATGTTTATAATACCTATTGAAGGTGTTATGGTGGTTAATCAAAGAGTTTTAAATGTGTAAATAATATTAAAAATACAAATAAATTAATATAATACGTGTTTGTAATACCTATTGAAATGTTATGGTAACTAAAGAATTTAAATATTCTGTATAATTACGTAAAATGAATAAATATATAATATATATCCGCCTTCTTCGCGTAGTTGTTTTTTTTTTGACAAATAACACCTGTCGTCTAAAACTTTTAAATCTTATAATAATTATGACAAGCTCAAATTCTTGGACTGAAAAAATGAGTATCGCTAAGGAAAAGGCCTACTTGTCGGTAGACATTAACAGTGATCTATCACAACAACTCGAATTTTATAAAAAAGCATATAAGAAAGACAAGTCCCTAACTATAACAGAAAAAAATTACATGATTGATGATGTTAGAAAATACTATAACAAATTAAAAGTTTCTCAACGACTAAGCGAGCCTCGAGAATGCGATTATTGTAAAAGATTGAGATATGACGTTCCGAAATGCGAACTCTGCGTCAGAGATTACTTGAAAAATAACTTTGGAAAATGGACTTCGGGAAATACAGAAATCGATAAGTTGATTCAATATTGTCAATTTGAAATTTCCGTTTCAAGCTACGTTATTGAATGGATAGAATATGAGAAATTCAAAAACGTGCAGTATAAGACAAAAGGTGGCTTTGGTAAAATTTTCACGGCGACATGGATAGATGGAAGATATGCTGCATGGAACGCCAAAAAACGTTTATTGACAAGATTCGGACCTCACGACGTAATATTAAAGAGGTTAAACGATTCCGCAAATATCAACGATGATTGGTACCAAGAGGTCAGCAGAATTTCATATAATATTAATATTATTATTGTTGTTTCTTATTCATACAGTGTTTAAGCACTTAGAAACTAATTAATGCATCTGTTACATTAGGCAAAGACTCATCTAACTTTTGATGTTATTGGAAATTATCTTGTGAGATGCTACGGATTGACGAGAGATCCAGAAACATTTGATTACATGCTTGTTCTTTTTCCTTACGATTGCGATCTCAGACAATATTTATTTGAAAATAGTTCATCACTCAGTTTGAATCAAAAATATTATATAATCAGAAGGTTATGCTACAGTTTGCATGAAATTCACAAACGGGATGTAGTGCATAAAGATCTTCACTCTGGAAATATTTTGTTTAGAAAAAGATATAACGAATGGAAGATAAGTGATTTAGGCTTTTGCTGACCATTGACAGAGAAACCAGGAAAAATCTTCGGTCAACCTCCATATATTGCACCGGAAGTGGTATGCGGCAAAGGTTACACCACAAAATCCGATATTTACAGCCTAGGAATATTGATATGGGAAATTTTAACCTGCAAAACTCCATATGGTGAAGAAAAAAAAGACGATAGAGACCTTTTGTTTGAGATAGCCTTAGGAGGACTTAGGCCTGAGATCCCTGAAAACATTCCATTTGGATGTGTGAAATTAATACAGCAGTGTTGGGACGCAAAACCTGAAAATCGACCTGACGCATCCATAATTTTTCAAGAGATTGGAAGATTGCATAATCAAAGAAGATCAAAAATAAAAATTATTATTGCAAAGGTTAAAAAGTTTTATGGAAAAATATTATCAAAAAAAAAACAAAAGCCACGATGTCGAAGAAAGAGAGTCGAATGACGTAAAAGTAAGTCCAGTGAGCAAGTTATATGACACTATATCACAATCTTCAGGTAGAACAAATTACAATTGTTTTTCCAATGTTATGTTTATCCTGAATTTAACTTCAATTTATTTTGAATTGGGAATATCTAGAAATTGATCCCAGTCAATATGACTTGGTGATTTCCGATTGTATGTATCATACTATTAAATTAAAATTATTGCTTGATTGAATTTTTGTTGAATATTAAGTAATAATCATGGAATTGTTATTTTAGAATCGGGATGATTTAATAATAACAGTCAATTTTTAATTCCCACCAAGAAATGTAACCGCTATAAAAGCAGATGAATAGATGTTATGTACGGCTTCAAGACAAAAATTTCTAGCCTTAAATTATTCTGACGAATAGGAACTTTAAATCTTGGAATCATGTTCAAAAATAAAAGTATAATTTATTTTCATCACCTTGATGTATGCAACATCATCATACACATAGTAAATACAGTATATGTGTGAAGTATTTGTTTATTACATTGCACAATAAATATCTATTTTGTTTACTTTGATTTGTATCAACCTTTTAAACAAAATAAACGGCGAATACTGTATATTAATATAAATATTAATTGTAGTTTAAAAAATGGCATTTGAAATTTATCACAATTTCCGAGTGAAGTAAACAAATTGAAAATCATGACTCGACCTGTTTTTATTGATTTGGCAAACTTATGGCCACAAGAAACATTACACTTAGCGTAATACGCCGGCTAGGCCTGCCTGTTTCTATGGTTTGTGTAACGATAGCCGATCAGGCAATATAATTTATTACAATGTTTGAGCTTTGCGAAGGACATTGGAAAATGGATGAGTGAGGTACAGTAAGTAAAATGAAGATCGGGTGACTTGACCTGTTTTATTGATTCGTTCTTGCCAACATGTGATGCATAATTATTATATCATAGGCTAAAACTAGTCCAAATTAGATTATTTGGCTGCCAAATTATAGCCAATTAAATTCAAATTTATTAATAAAAGTTTATACCAAAGTTTTGTTGTTTGGTTCAATTTATGCCATTCGACATTTAAAAAATACACAATAATTTAGCAAAAAAAAAAAAATAGAACATTTGGCCAAAAAAATAATCATTTTGCAATAAAATCATTGGACAATAAAATCATTTGAAAATAAAATAATTCAACAATAAAATTATTTGGGAATAAAAGCATTAGGCAATAAAATCATTCAGCAAAAAAATATTTTAATTAAAAAATATTTGACAATAAAGTTACAACATTCTCTAATAAAAATTATAGTATTTGAAATAAATTTTTATTATTTAACTATAAAGTTACAACATTCTCAAATAAAAATTATAGTATTTAAAAAAAACTCTTTCCGTAAAACTATCAGTTTCTAAAAAATTGACTTTTTTGGTAATTTTAAGAACACCTTCACACAAACAATTCTCTAGCACAAGAAACCCATAAACAATTCAAGAAACCTTAACTAAAAGAACAAGTGCAACTGTCCAGAAAGATAAATTTACCTTGCAGAGCAACTTTGCTTGATTTCTTTTTCTTCAAAGAAACAAACTTTTAAAAGAAAGGGAAAAGCACAAGTTTTACAATTCACAGTAAGCTTCTAGAAAAGTCAACATCAACCCTCCTAGCTTCTAGCCAGTCGTGTACAAGATTTTGCACCTCCCTAAATACTAGAAAAATCTTGGCCAGCCAGATTTCACCTGATAAATTAAGCAACCTAGACACCAGACAAGAACAAGGGAACACCAGACTTTTTCAAGAGAATCCAAGAAAAAGGACTCAACAATAACAAACAACAACAATCTCAATATTATCAACAACTCAAGTCGCATGAATAATTTTTCTAACCTAAGGAAAAACCAGATCCAGCTTATCTCCAGCAAGTGATCAACATCACAACATGTGTACTTAACATGTCAAATATATCAAAACATATTCAACAAAAAATTATAACATGTCAACAATATAGACACGTCTATTATACAAACAACAAACCAGATAAACGTGCCAGAAATAAACACATTGTTAGCACAACACACCAAATATATCAATACGACAACAACAGTCTCCACATATCAAACACGTACACAAACAAACATAATCACCATAACAACAATACTTAACATCAACCATGTAACATATAACTTTAATAATTATGGCTAAGCAGAATCCAGGTCTATCCTCAAATATGGAAAGCTGGCCACCAGTAATATTATCCAATACAAACAACAAGAATGTTTTCCTAGATATTATTCTTATAGACAGAACCTGACACCAAGTAGCCATAATCTATCAGAACGAAAATAAAGAAGTCATAATTACAGAACCTTCCAGAACATCAACAATTCCTTTACTTAACAACTATCCTACCAAGTGGCTTATCCCAACTACAAACGTCATCAGGCCAGACTTCCCAAGCCTCTCAATCTTTCAGATTGAATTTTTAATTGCAGAAAATCCAAGCAACCTCGTGACACAAGTCTCAATTCTTGTGGACAAATCTCTTCAACAGCTTGACTAATTTCTAGACTTTCATAACTTTCTTTAAGAGATTTTTGCAAGAAACGGCCAGCTTAAAAATGAAGTTTTTCAAGCAGTTCTAGCAAAAGGATGGAACTATTCCAAGTATATTCCCTAGAATATGATCCAAATCAGCAAAAACTTGAAAAAAAAAACATTTACTCTTATAACAACATATCACTAGAAAAAACCAATCAGCTACCATTTACATCACAAACTCCAAACATTGAAAGAAGTGTTTTGCTTCTTAAAGAAGAAGAAGAATCTCAAAATGATCCAATAAACAAGACAATCGCCAATCAGAATTCTCAAATAACCTCAGATCCCAACCAATCAGAAGTTCTGCAGTCGAACTTACCAAATATATTCACCAATCAATCTCAACTATCTGTACAAGATATATACAAAAATGATCACTCAATGTCTATCAATCTAGATTTTCCCATCCCAGAAGACTTAGAAATAGGCAACATTCTAAATTTATACATTTATCAAGAGAAAAAGGGCAAAGCCAATACTTCTCTACCAAACAATCTTGACATCTCCTCTATAACCATAACCTCACAACAACACACCAATCCAGTCTTTCTTCAATCTCATCTTCTTTCACCAATTCGTGCTAAGACTCTTACACATAGACAAAGAAATGCATACTTAAGCCTGACAAACAAAGGTGACAACAAAAGAAAATAGAAACAGACACCAAGAGACTATAGGCATATGAAGAAGACCTAATATTGAAGGACTCTGGAATTGAAGAATACGATATAACAATCAATACCAAAAATGTGGATGAAGAAAATCTCAATATTCCTAACGAACTTATCACGGAACACTACAGCATCATCCATTGGGCCTCAAGATTCTCTTCCATAAGAACTGATCCAGATAAATTGATCAAACTTTTATTAGAGATTAACAGACATCCAAGAGAAAGAGTTAGACAAAAACCCTATTTAGCTATCTTTATCAAATTCGAAGCAAGAGATAAAACTTCTTTAACTTCAGTAAGATAGCAGATCTCAAAGATAGTCATCAGAAAGAATATGAAAAACTCGAAGGTAGATTCCAAAAAATTTACTAAACAAAATACAAAGTGGTAAAACTTAACAGAGAAGTTAGATCCAAGATCAGACTCCTCCTAAATGCTAGCCTCTTTATTGCCTACTTAAGATATATCAATATCTTCGATCTCAATCCACATCTTTTAATACAAATCATGGAATATGGATGCAACTTTTTGTGTCAGTCCAATAATAGTAACAAACTAGTCTATTACGACTTGTTACAAAAGAATAGAAAAATGTTTAAAGACAACCTACCAGAACTACCTCTCTCTCCAAACTTGGTCCCAGCACAAATAAAAGTCAAGATACTATACAAAATTCCAATTGTGGACAGAAGCACCACAGTGAGCATAACAGGCTTTCTCCATACTTACTACAAATTTAACTTTCTTCCAGACTCATACTTTTCAATACTTCCTGACTTACCTGACAAACCAAATAACCTTTCTAGAAAAGTGGCATATATCTTTCCAATCAAAAAAAGAAAAGACCTTAGAAATTTAGGTGACATGATCAGGGAACTCAGAAGGTTCTTTACAATCCCACCCAAAATTTCATCCACTTACTTTAATTTCCCTTCCTACTTCTCATGACAAACTAGAACCTAAGTTCACACATCTCTTCTCACTTGACACATCTATTCACAATATCAAAGAAGTTGTTAGAAACCTTAGAACCAGATATTTCTTTGAACAACTTCTCTCTAACTTTTTCAAGTACAAAAACCTTCTTCCAACATTTCCATCAATCATCAACAAATACGAACTCAAACTAGAAATTCAAATTCCTATCACAAATTATCATGACACACAATTCTTAATTAAAAATCTTAGAGACGACTACCGGTTTTCCTTGCCTCTTGGACCACACTGGGTTGATCCACAAATATTCCAAACTAACAAATCCAAACTTCCATCAAAACTGAAGAATATTGATCCAAGCCTGAATATCAACCATC
This sequence comes from Acaulospora morrowiae, assembly GCA_910591835.1. Taxonomy (NCBI): domain Eukaryota; kingdom Fungi; phylum Glomeromycota; class Glomeromycetes; order Diversisporales; family Acaulosporaceae; genus Acaulospora; species Acaulospora morrowiae. The sequence goes on along the minus strand of CAJVPV010001806.1, from coordinate 4,378 downwards.
TATCATATAGTGATTTAGACTTTAAAAAAAAAATTAAAAGTCTACATAACCATTATAAATTTCAGAGAATTCCAGAAAGTTGGTTTATCAACCCTCACATCAATCTACCAAAAAACCCTAAAAAAATTAACAGAATTCTAAAAGACAAAAGCCTAATGCCAATCGAGTTTTCTTTGATTGACAATAACTCTCTTCCAACTCACATATATCAACTACGTCAAATCTTTTACTTCTCTAAACTCCCTGAATCTCTTATTATTAAAGAGACACGCTCTGAACCGGAGTTTGATCTCATCCCCTTCTTAGTCTAATCCTATAATAAGTACAAATAATAATAACTCTGAAACAGTTATTCTAACCATTACTTCATCCTATATATCAATTCCCATATCCAAACAACATCACTTATTTCATCCAATCACGACAATTCCAATAACATCCAAAATCTCATCACAATTACTACCATTAATACTAGAGGTCTTAATAATCCAGCCAAACTTAAAGCATTAATCAATACCACAGACAGCAAATCAATTCTTCTGTGTACTGAAACAAAACTCAAAAAAGAAGACTTTCACCCAATTAACTTTAATGGAAGAGCCATTATCTTTGGCAAATCCAACACTTCAAAGAATGACACCATGATAGTCATCGGCAAAGATCTATTACCACACGTATTCAAAATATGCGATGTATCTGAATACTGCTCCTCAATTGTTTTGAAATTCAAAGGGAAAGTTAACATTCTTCTCACCGTGGTCTACCTTCCATATGAAAAAAAAGAAAGAGACCCAGCCATTAGACAAATTCATCAAGCAATCGAACATGTTGTTCATAACAAACTTCATCATCTAATTGCTGGAGACTTCAACTTATACTCCAAAGACAGCCCTTTATTGGTGCCAAAACCTCGCATCACAAATAATTAGTATATAAGCATCTTGCTAACTATATAGATATAGGGCAACAGTATGACAGCAAAGCATTCACATACTTTATTGCTACCAGCGCTTCCCATATAAACCAAATATGGGTGTCAAGAAACCTCACTCCTAAGGTAATTTGATATGAGATACTGGAAGTTGACTCAATTCCAATAGACCATCAAGCAGTATCAATAAAAATAGACTATTTCGAATTCAAAAAGGTTAAACCAAAGTTCAAGTTCGACCTAGAAAAGACTTCCAAAAAAAACATTCTAGAATTTACAAAGGAATTAGACTCATGGTTCACACTTCTATTATTACCCAATTGGCATGACTTTCATAACATTTGCATCAACACTCTCAATAAACATATTAAGAAATCCAGAGTCAACTTCATCAACAAAGACCACTGCACTAATGCCAAGAGAAAACTTAAAAAACAAACTAAAAAAATTAACAAGACAATGATTCAACTTAAAAACAACTATCCATCCCTATTCCTCCTCGATCAAGAACTTTTATCTCTTTATGAGATTTCCAATCACAACTCTAACATATCAATCAAAGGTTTCCAGAAGCTAAAGAAACTTCTAATTAAGGAAGCTCTAATTCAATTACAACAAGAAGCGATCGAAGAATACTGCTTAAACTTGAAAAACATGGTGGAGAACTTTTATAGCAAACCAAAAAGCTATATCAAGAAAGCCCGTAGCATAATTAAACCCAAGATTAACCTTCATAAAATATATAACTCAAATGACCAACTAGAGAATGATCCAGATCTAATTCAAGAAACAATTAATAAATATTTTAAAAATATCCTACAACCAAGAAACTTCGTTCTTAGCAACTATTCAAATTGGAAAGAAATTTACTCACCAAAGACAGTAAATCAAGAAGTTTATGATGAGCTAACAACCCTCTCGAATCTCCTATTATTAAAGAAGCTATTCGCAATCTATCCAGACATAAAGCTCCAGGAAAATCAGCTATGACATTATCAAACTTATGGAGAAAGAAACAATTCTTTGTTTGACATCCATCTTTAATAATATCCTATAATCTGCCAACATACCCAAACAATGGAAACAAATCATTGTCACTCTCATTTCAAAAAAACTAATTTGGAGTTATAAACTAAATGATATCAGACCTATCTCTCTTGTCGACTCCATAAGAAAAGTATTCATAGGCATAATCAATAAGAGATTAATCAAAATAATCAGGGAAAACAATATTCTATCTGAATACAACTGTGCTGGTCTTCCAGGTCAGAGCACCATGGAGCTATTAACAATTGTCAGCTCAGCTCTCCATGTAGCTAACATCAAAAACAAAAAATTTTGGTTTGCCTTACTAGACATAGCAAAGGCATTCAACTCAGCATCCATACCAGCAATTAAAAAGTCCCTAAAAAGAATCTGCTGTCCAAACCAAATTATCAATCTTCTTATAAACATCCTTAGCAACAGAGAAATTTCTTTCAATATACCCTTCGTATCCACTGAATCATTTATTGTCAACAATGGAGTAGAATAAGGCAAAACCCTGTCACCTATTACCTGGATCATTTTCTATGATTCTCTCATTACCAAACTAGCTCAACACCGTTCAGTCCAAGGTATATCGCTTCCAATATCTTAGCCTATATGAATAATTTAGTACTTATTGCTGAATCCAAGCAAGGGATGGAGGATCTTCTTGCAACAACCGATTAGTTTTTGCAATCAATAGTATTACATGCAACAAGGACAAAACCAAAATCATCAATAATATCAAGATTAAATGTTGCATCCAAGAAACAATCAAATTTGACAACCACCAAATCCAAATCCTTAAACACTATGAGAGTGTGAAATATCTTGGCACACTAATTTCTCCCAGGAAATTTCTTAGAACAAACAGAAAAGCCTTTATCCAAACATCAACTCAAATTATTGACGAGCTGTCCAAACGCAATTGGAAGGAGAGATCAAGCAGCAAATCAGTAATTGGGTAATCATGAAAAAACTCAAATACTTCCTGCTCTCATTATTTCTCAACCAAACAAATCTTTAACAGCTCCAAACCAAAATCAACAAACTTATAAAGTCAGCTTACAGAATCTCTTCCAAATGTTTCAACACAATACTAACCAGCTGAAGTGGTCTCAACCTATCAGCAATAGAAGAAAGGCAAAAAACCACATTGGTAGGAAATCTCATATTCAAACTTGCTATTTCATCTGTTAGAAAATACACTATATAAGACATCCGGTCTATCCAAATGAAAGATGCAATATAGTTCTGCCCTATATGCAACTTAGAGAAATTCAGTCAAGATAATTGGATTTTTTATGCAGCAAAAGCAGCCAAAGATTTCAAGATTCACATATGTCCAACGAAATATACATTCCATTGGGACAATGTATAGAACTCAATTGGCTTTCTATTCACAGGTCTACAACCCCAATTAAAAAAAACAGCAATAAATACAACAAACGCACTCAACCTGAAGTTTATTAATCAGCTATGGAAATTTAGCAGTACTATTAAACTTACATGGTACCAACTTGCCTCTTATACAGGAATAATTCATCTTGGCCCAGAACTAAATTGGTTCAAAACCTTTGCAAATAGCGAGAATCTTATAGAATCACATGGTCCAATACCAAATCCCAGAGAAACATTTTGATTCATACATGGCTCAAATGCAGTAGTTAAGATTCACAAGAGACAATCATTAGTGCAAGAAGGAATGATGCTCAAAGGGAAGCATTTCACAATAGATCCAACTAACAATCTCCTCAAGTGTTCAGGATGCCCAGCTGATACACAATCACATGACTTTTGTTGGATAACGTTCACAAGCTCAACAGTATCAACTTTATGGATATCTCTCAATTCATTTAGTATCAATAAGTATCGACTATTAAACATTATTGACAAAACCATCAACTCATCATGCAGAAGCGAACAAACTTTTCAATCAATCAACATTAACAACAACCCATCTCTCAAAGCATCACTTCAAGAAGTGGGGCATCACCAACACTACCATATCCAATCTTATAAAAACTATCTAATTATCAATGAGTGCAAGATAGAACTCTCTAATACCTGCTTAGCTCCTGGCAATATCCTACTAGCGATACTTGACATCGCTTAATGGAGCTTCTGGTGCAATACCATTGAAATTAGAAATAACAAAAAAATCCTTCAACCAGTAACAATTCATTCAAAAAGAATGGTTAAAATTAACTTTTCTCCTCTAATCCAGCAAATAAACCAAGTCCGGAAACAGAAATCAATAGAAGTCATATATACCAAACCTAAGTCCAAACTATTTACAAACAAGACAATTCAATGGAGCAACTACTTATCACACTTTGCAAAAAGCCCTCTAATCAACAACACATGTTTAGGCAGCAGTGTCAGATGGTGCAAAAAAATCTTCAGTATTACTAGAAATTA
>CAJVPV010001805.1:0-14610 GCA_910591835.1 Acaulospora morrowiae | reverse complement strand
TAAAATTATTACTTACTTTTAATAATTTTTTAATTTCTTCTAAATATATCCACTTATTTTTATTAATTATAAAATCATGAAGATTGGAATTGATATTACTTAATATATTTAATGGCTAAAATAATAAAATTTAAATATTATTGTTTATATATAATCAAATTAATTAAATTAACTTATTTCTTTTAGTTTACAAGCTCTAGTTAACATATCATATAGTGAATTTCATCATGTTTTAATATCCAATATAACTATTTTATTAGATATTCCAGCTACTTGACATTGGGTAAAGAATTTTTCTCATTGTTGTGGTAATGCTCTAATTTTAAAAATAAGTTTATGAAGCTAAAAAATAAATTAATTTATTAATAATTATAATTTCTATAATTATTTAAATAAAAACAATATTAAACTTACTTTAAATAAAAGACCAGCAATTATATTTGTATCATTTTATAATATATTGCTATTATTTTGTAATATATTATTATTATCTTGAATAATATTATTCTTAGCATTTAATGTTTGTAATATTTTTTGTATTGTCAGATTAATAATATGTACAAGACATTATATATGTTGATTGTTGGCATTAAATTCAATATTATTTTTTTTTAATGTTTTTTCAATTGCTTTAAGAAATATTATATTATTACTTGTATTGTCAATTGTTATACTAGAAATCTATTTAAAAAATTAAATAAGTAAATATATTTATTTATTTAAATATAAAATATAACTTACTTTATTTAAAAGATTATATTTATTAAGACTTTTTAAAAAATCTTCAGTAATATTATCACTTGAATGTGATCCTTCGAGTTTAATAAAATCCAAAAACAAATTTTTTAATTCCCAATCCTTAGAAATCCAATGTGCTATAATTCCTAAAAAAGGCAAATTATTTGATAAGATCCAAGTATTGACAGTAAAAGAAATTTTATTTGGTATTTTCTATAAAAAATATAAATATAAATATAAGTTCAATAAATTTTTGTTTATTAAATATAATATAATTACTTATAAAAATTGTTGTATTTTTTTTTTATTTTTATTAAAGGATATTATTATATTATTTTTAACTGTATTGGCTAAAGGAACTGGAGCTCTATTTCATAAAATAGATATCATATTTTTAAAATTAAAAGATTCAACACTTGTAAAAAGAAGGTCATTAACTATAATCCATTTTATAAATAATTGTCAAAAATTTTTTGTACTATATGTCTAAAAATAAATTAATATTTTTTTAATTTGAAATTAAATAAATATTTAATATAACTTATCAGAACTAATTTATTTTATATTATTTCTTTTAATATTAATTGTTGATTGTTTTTTTCAAGTTGCAAAGAATATTTATTTTTAAGATATTTGGTCATATCAATAGTATTACCTTTATTTGATTGAATAAATTGATTACAATAATTGTATTGGAGTTTTTATAAATTTTCATTAAAAGTAAAATGGGCCCAGACCTAGCTTTGATATTTTTTAATACTGCTATTTGTTAAAATACTAGCTATTTCGGTATCTAATATTTCATTACTATTAAAACTATTTTGAAATTCTTTATGTTCAAAATTTATAAAGTAATTTCTTTTGAAAACTTAATATAAGTATCGAATTCTTCCATTTTAAAAAAAATAATTAATAACAATAAAATAACTTTTTTTATAATATATTTATATATTAAAAATCTTTACTTAATATTTATTATTACTTTTAGAAAATATCAAAACTAATTGATACTTTATTAACCAATACTTTACTGATTAGTATTTTTAAAAAGTAACTAAACCAATCAGTATTTTATTGAAAATTTTAATTTGGTATTTAAACTTAAAAATTAATACTGATACTGATTGGAACCTTAATTTTGATATCAATTTAATATTATTTTAATATAGTTTAATATTTAATTTTATTATAAATTTATATAAATGAGTTATAACCTATATATTAAATTTATTATAAAATTAATACCATTTTAATATTATTTAAAATCTTGAAAAAAAATTTTGATATAAATACTAATATATAATATAATTATGTTTTTTAAAAAGATCAAATTGAATCAAAATTTATAATTAAATGATAATAAACATAAAATTTCAAAACAATTGAAAAAAAAAAAATATTAAAATAAAGAAAAAAAAAAAACTAAAAGAAAATATAAAAACCTAGAACTTTTTTTTCTTTTCTGGATATTGAATCTTATGAAAATCTTTGAAATATGGTTTTTTTATATAAGTTTTCTTTTATAAAACTAAAAAAAGCATTTTTGAAAAGAACAAAAAAACAAATGATTGTTATTACTTATGCAGTTAATTGAAAAACCAATATTGTTGAGAAAATAGATGAACTTTATTATTATAAAAAAATCAATATTGTTAAGAAAATAGGTGAACTTTATTATTATAAAAACATTCAGTAAATTTTAAAGTTTTATGAATGCACATTTAATCAATTTCTATATCAAATAATTTTAATAATTGATTAATATTTTTTACGATTAATGTAAAATTCGATATTCTTTATATCTTAAATAAAGATATTTATGGTTTAATAAAAATATAAATTTAATTTTTTGGACTTGAACGTATAGTCTACAGTATATCAACCTTCAATAATTTAAATGAACTATTTTAAATTTAAAAAATCATACTGTATTATGCTTTGCGCGCGAAATGAAGGCAGAGTCCATAATCAACTATTTTTACATTTTATGAAAATTAAGTATTAAGTCTATAGCTAGCTTTTTTATTATTATCTCAAAATTATAACTAAAATTTTTTCAATAAATAGAATCAATAAACACAGCAGCACTTCCAATAATATTTTATTTTTCGTCGGTTAACTTTGCTTCATCAAAGTTTGCTTATTAACCAACTCATAATATAATCCTCTTTGATTGAATAATTCAAGGTGAGTACCACTTTCGACAACCCTTCCTTTCTTGCATACTAGAATTAAATCTGCATCTTGGATCGTAGACAATCTATGCGCTATAACCAGTGTGGTTCGACCCTTGCTTACTTTATCTAAAGCAAGTTGAACAACCTTTTCGGATTCGGCGTCCAAGGCCGATGTCGCCTCGTCAAGTAATAAGAGTTTAGGTGATCGAATTATGGCCCTTGCTATTGCCACTCTCTTTTTTATAGGAACAAAATATAAATTTTTATTTAGTTGGAAAAAAAGTATTTCTTAACGGCGTTAGCTAATTTTCGAAATTACCTGTTTCTGACCGCCACTTAATTGAGATCCCCTCTCACCAACGCGCGTATCATAACCATCCGGTAATTTCGAAATGAAGTTGTGAATGTTGGCGTTTTTTGCAGCCTCAATAATTTCATCTTTTGAACATCCATCTTTTCCATATGCAATGTTTTCGCCAATTGTCAAATCAAAAAGTACTGGTTCTTGTCCAACTAGTGCCATGTTTGACCTCAAATATTCAAGGTTCCAGTTTTTCACGTTTGCACCTTCGACATTAACTTCTCCGGTGATGACATCATAAAACCTTAGTAACAATGCCACAGTTGTTGATTTACCAGATCCCGACGGACCAACTAGTGCAATCGTTTTTCCGGCATCGACTTTCGCATCAAATCCACGAAGAATGTGAACTCCTGGTCTTGCGGGATAGTTGAAATGCACGTCATGAAGCTCCGCTTCTCCCGTTATGGGCATAGGACGATCTTTACCTTCATTATCGGTTGGGTCAATGGCTGATTTACGATCGAGGATCTGGAAAATTGATATTGCTGCAAGTTTTGCTTTTGCCGTGTTTGGAGCAAAGGTACTTTATTTTTTAATATACATATGTGAAACGTTTGGTTAGTATAAAGGTTTCAATGTGGTAAGAATAAGATTTATAAAATTTATAACTACTACGAGTTTCCGATTAATACTCACGACATTTGACCAAGAGCCATAGCAGAAAATATGACAGCAAATAGGACGTGAATCATTTGGTCAAAGGTGTACTCTCCAGTCTTAACCAATTGTGCTCCATACCAAAAAGCAAGAGACCAAATAAAGTATAAGGAACCTTGAGAGCTACCGAAGCCGATTGCTGATAATAAGGCACCCTTTATGGCTAATTTGTGGGGTTCCCTAATTGCCTTATAGTACATATCTTTGAAGGTATCTTCGCGAGTTAGAGAAGCGATCGTACGCATGTTAGATACACTTTGATGTACAATTTGTCCAGTGTTCTCATAAGCTTTCCGAGTCTGTGAAAGACTAGAGTAAGTATATATTAGGAAAAGCGATTAATATAAGCACACGGCATACCTTTGCACCAAAACCGGCTAGAGTTTTCATTTCTGAAAATCCAGCAGCTGCGACGAGGGGTGCAGAGGCAAGAATCACCAAAGTCAGCTTCCAACCGTATACGAAAGCAATGGCCTAAAGGAAAGACGAGCACGATGATTATTTTGCGATATAAAAGTTTCAATTATGTTAATTAAAGTTGCTACTTACGAGACCGGCTACCAAGTTTATGACGTTTTGAAAAATTGATCCCATCAATGAACCAGTTAACCCTATCATACAGAAAAAAAATTAGTTCGCGCCTAAAATTAATCTGTCTTTATGAAACATCTTTGAACATTGTTACCTTCGACATTGGATGCGTCGACTGCTAATTTTGAGGTCAAGATACCGGTTCCATTACGTTCGTCATCAAAGTAAGCAACCTCTTGTCTCATAAGAGCCTTGAACGTAAAAGTTCGAAGACGTTTTGTAAGGCGTTCACCGGATGTTATAAACATCGACAACTGGAAGAAATTTGTCAAGAAGCTGACAATCGCTAACACCGCAAACATACCGGCCCAGAAATTTGATTCTCTTCGCAACCGATCGGGACTATGCATTGTAATCAACCATATTGTTATTACTCTTTCTGAATCATTAAGTATTAACATGTCAAAAAAATACATACTCATCGGTTCTCGAGAAAGTTTGCATGATCGAAGAGAAAATCAGTGCGAATGAAGGCATCTTATAAAAATTATACGAGCGAGAAATTAGGGAATACGGCTTATTGAATACCAACTCGCAAGCAAATGAAAATAGATATTTACCACAACGCCATTAACTGTGGCAGCAAGTATTCCAATAAATATGAGTCCGTATTCCGGTCTACATAATCTGGCTATTCTTCCGAAAGGCGTCTTTTCTTTCGATTTTATAGCATCCTCTTCTTCGCGTAGCTCTTCGTCTGTTTTGACCGTTGACGCTCTGGTAGTCACACGACGTATGAGTTTACCTCCCTTCTCTTCCATGAGGATTGCCGTATCATCGTCATTGGGCTGACTGTCAACACTGGATTCATCATCTTCATCATCTTCGGTGTTCGCTTTTTGTGTCTTTAATTCCTGTGCTTTAACTAACGCGTAGTACTCAGCTTTCTTTGCAATCAACTCTTCATGTTTACCAACTTCACAAATTTCTCCTTTGGTCATTACAACAATCTTGTCGGCATTCTTAATAGTGGACAAGCGATGAGCAATTACGATTGATGTACCTTTAATTAAAAGGGATTTTAAATTTTAATACATCTTGGCTCATCTTAAAAAATTATAAAAATCGAAAATTCATGATACTAACGATCTGTTGCTGCATTGTCCAATGCGTCTTGTACGATTCTTTCCGCTTCGCTATCAAGAGCCGAAGTCGCTTCATCCAGTAACAATATGGGCGGATCTTTAATTAATGCGCGAGCGATAGCAATCCTGCATACAGATGATCATCATAATTAGATTACTTCACGGCGGTTATGAACATTTGGCAATATATCTACGGAGTATCAATTTACCTTTGCTTTTGCCCACCGGACAGTAAAGCACCTTTCTCACCAACTAAGGTTTCATATTTCTTTGGTAATTCGTTAATGAATTCGTATGCATTGGATTTCTTACAGGCTTCGATAATGTCTTCCATGGTAGGTTCTTTTTCCGATGGATCGCCTCCCCAGATGATATTTTTCGTGATAGTCTCGGGGAAGAGAATTGGTTCTTGACCGACAAGACCAATTTGCCTCCTCAATGATTTGATATTGATTTGCTTGATATCTACACCATCGATTGTGATGCTTCCCTTAGACGGGTCGTAGAATCTTTCTAGCAAGCTAACGATAGTTGATTTTCCACTTCCCGAAGGACCAACCAGGGCGACAGTCTGACCAGGTTCAATGACTAAATTGAAATTCTTTAAAATTTGGACATCGGGACGAGACGGGTACCAGAAATCGACGTTTTTAAATTCAATTCGGCCTCGAACTTCAGATTTGACCAACTTCTTTCCCGATTCATCGGAGGAGTCAATCGGGGGCACGCGATCAATGACAGCGAACAACTTTGAAGCTGCGCCCAAAGCGTTTGCAACCGAAGTTATATGAGGCGCAGCATTACCAACGGAGAAAGCTTATTGAAGTAAAACGCGTTAGTAGGGAAACAATTTAACGGCACGAAACCTAAGAATCTCGAGGTGTTACTTACCACCGATAAAGATAGCAAAGAATACGTTTAATACATCTGCACCCGACATATCGTTGTTGACGATCAAAATGCTGCCGTACCAAAAGGCCAGACCGTAACTGCCATACATGATAAGCATCATTGCTCCGAGACCAATTCCACTAACAATTGCCTTCTTTCTTCCCGCTTTATATGCATATTCCAAATTTGCCATGTAACGATTAATTTCGCGTTCTTGACCACCAAAAGAGATCACAGTTCTTATGCCTGATATTGCCTGTTCCGCCACACCTCCCGCGGCAGCATATGCATCTGGAAAGTGGAAGGTATTTTGTAAATAAAACGAATCAATGACTCAAAAAAAGTGTGACACGAACCTTGCCCTGGGGTTGAAAAAAGAAAAGTTAGCTAATCTGAAGTGATAAAGAAGTCATAACCTTGTGATAGATCAAATTAACACGAACCCTTTGCAGTATCATTTGATATAGCTTTAGCCATTATTCCACCGGCTATGGCCATCAAAGGAAACACTAGATAAAATTGGGTTAGTCATGTACTGTATATCATGCCTCACGCGATAAGCAAGTACTATTAATATTACCGGCACAGAGAACCAATGAAAGTTTCCATCCTAAAAAAGAGGAAATTATTTGTTACTTTCACCAAAACCGATGAAATTCGATAATTTCAGAAATACAAGATCATATATAAACCTTTTGTAAAAGCAATGATAAAACCCGTAATAAAAGTTGTTGAAAACTGTAATATCAAGCCGACCTTCTCGGAGATGCCTTCTTGATACAAGCCTAGAAAGAAAAAGATTGGGAGTTCAATCACGATCTAATGACGCGTCCAAACGAATGGTCATTCACTATTCGCAAGATCAACTCACTGATGTCGCCTGAGATGCGCGTGGTGACGTCACCTGTTGAAGAGCTGTCAAAAAAAGCAATGTCTTGACGTAAAATCGAGGCAAAGTACAGCTCACGAACACGCTGACAAACATGGAACTTTAGTAGATGATACGAATAGTTAAGTTACAATAGTTTGTCAAATTGGTACCTTGGCTTGCCTCTCGCCTGACATCATCCACAGGCTCATATGTGTATAGGCACAGACAAAAACGCCACAACCTAAACCTATAAAGTAGAATACTTTTGTTCTAACCTCATCGTTAAGTTTACTTTCAGCAGTGTCTTTGCCGATACCAGTATTTTTTGCGTATTCAAATGCATAAAACGAAGTGATGAATGATGAGAATACAATGGTCATTAATGGCAGAGCCGCCCCGGAAGCCAACGCAGCAATCGACCCGACGAACATATAGAGGTATTCTACAGGAGTGGCAAAGCGGAGCAATTTTGAGAGTGGGACGGCTTCTTGTTTTTCTTTTTTTTCTTCGGTATCCGCATCCTTTTGAGGAAGAGCGTCAACGACCGAAAAGTCTATTTCTGATTCGGCATTGATGTTATCTTTTTCGGCATTGATATTATCCTTTTCTGCTTCATTCGACATTTTTGATCGTTTTACTTAGTCTTAGTTTTTTTTTTTTTTTTATCTGGCTTATTTATTTAGTCGAAAACTTAAAATAATCTTCTTTTAAAGTCATGGATCGGTTACAAAACCGATCTATAAATGCATAAATCGAATGACAGATATAATTTCACGAATTCAAAGGGTCAAGGGATTCCAAAATTTGATTGACGAGAACGATGATCAGAATTTGGAAGTTAAAGAAAGAGCTTATTGATAAGGGCCCTATTCCCAATGAACCAAATTCCAAGGAATTCCTTCTATTTATACTGTTATTTTTTTTGTTTAAAGAATACTTTGTGTACGACAATATAAATTTGTTATGAGGGATGCTTGCCGCTGTACAACGGAATCGGACATCGCGGAAAATCCAATAATAAAATCTATAATTGGCGTACCAGACATTAATTCGGTAAAATTAAGGCTCCATTTAGACTATTTCGGTGAAGTTTGATTGGTCTAATTTAACCGCTAACGATCTTACCCGCTACGGATGTATTGTTACACGATTACTTTAGATAACTCCTTTCATCAGTAAAAATCTTTGAACTGGACGCATCATGACCGGTTCGTGAATTTAATGCAATATATTCTTTCAAAAAGGCAATGTTCATCCAATAGTTATTCTTTATTTCAAATAGATCAGAACGAGATCGACAATGAGGTTTTGGATGAGGTAACCACGGTTGAAAATGAGAATATTCAAGTTAACGAAAGTTCTACGCGATCAGAACAAACTTCAAACTCGTCAGCAGAAGTTGATCTTGAATTTCAAAATGAGCTAAGAAAAGTGATTCTTGGTATTCAGAATGATCTTAAGTTTAATCCTGAGGAGAAAGCCAAAAAAATTCAGGTAAAAGTTCCTTCATTCTGTCGAATGCGAAACACATCATTTACTTTCCCATGGTTTTTCTATGGTGCAGGATTTGATGACAAGCAATTGGAGAAAAAATGAAGAGAAGCTTGGAAACAACAAACCCTCTTATGATCACAATGATGAACCTACTTATGTGGTAAGAAGTCAGCTTTATGACGCTCAACCGGAAATTGATTAATTTAAAGAGCATTTTTTTTTTTATTAGAGCGAACATTCAAAAATTTTAGGATGTAAACATTATCCACGGGGAGCAAAGATACAAGCGGAATGTTGCAAGGGATGGTTCACATGCCGATTTTGTCATGATGAAGAATGCGATCATAATATTGACAGGCAAGGAACTGACTGTTTGGTTTGTTTAACTCTTCGGCCGGAATTAAAGTTTTTTTTTACAAAATTCATTCAGACACGCCACCCAAAACATGATGTGCATGTATTGCCAAACTGTTCAACCAGTCAACAAGAATTGTAATAATTGCGATCGCGAACTGGCCCGATATTATTGTGAGAAATGTAAATTCTGGGATGATTCATCCGAAAAAGATATCTATCATTGTGATGCATGCGGTATTTGTCGCAAAGGTGTGGGATTGGGCATCGACAAGTTCCATTGTGAAGTTTGCGATTGTTGCTTGGACATTAATGTGAAGGGCTCACACAAATGCATTGAAAAAAACATGGATCGTGACTGTGCCATTTGCGGTGAATATCTATTTACATCTACTATTACAACGACTACTATGGTGAGTGTGCGTAAATATTGTTCGGATTACGCGTATGATGAATGATAACAAAGAAAAAAAAAACTTTATCTTAGAGATGCGGTCATATTATGCATAGTAATTGTTACGAAGAATATACAGTAAACGCGTATCAATGTCCAACGTGTTGGAAATCTATTGGAAACATGGAATTCTATTTTCAACGCATCGATGCTATTGTTGCAGAACAGAAGATGCCTCCTGAATATGATCATTGCGTCGCGTACATCTTGTGCAACGATTGCGAAGAACGAAGTACCGTAAAGTATCATTTCCTGTATCATAAATGTCACTTATGTAAAGGATATAATACCAAATTATTAGAGACAAGAAACGAGAAACCAGAGGAAGGAGAAACATCCGAATCTGAGGAATGTTCCAATTCTTCAACAGGATCCAGTGCCGCTAATAGTAATTTACCAAACAATGGATTGCAAGTGAGACAATCGAGGGTGATGGAGATTACGGCTATGATGCAAGGAGAGGAAGGACCAGTTGATGACGGTAATGCAACCGAGCATCGTACGAGAAATCCTTTGGACTAATCAGAATCACCAAACCGTGTACAATTAGCGAGTTGATTTTGATAGATCGTCTGCGCAGTTCTATAATCTAATCTATCACTGAAAGCCGAGACAGTTTATGTCTGCGCTTACCTTTTTTACTCTTGTGTATTGTCTTACATATCCAATTTATATTGACGTGCAGTTTGACTGCGCTTGCTTTTTATCTTGTGTAATGTTTTACGCGTACAACATATACGTGTTACTTACATGTGAAATACATAAAGTATACGTAATTTTTAGTCACGTTACGGTTGGTTTTCTGGCTGCGTAATCAAGAATACGTAATTCAAAACTGTGATTATTTGGTTATTCTATAGATGGAAGAATTGGTTCCTACTTTTATAAATTCTGGATCACACAATTACAGGATACAAAAAAAATCCTGTTTACCTTCGAAAATGGTTATTCAAATAAAAATGAATTACAATTCAATATACAAAGGCTCCCTGATCTCCGCCGAGGAATTACATGTACGTGAAGATCTACAGCCCGAAGCTGACATAGGTCATATAACGCATTCCGGCAGCGGCTGAAGTACAAGCCGAGAAAACAGCGTGCTAGTGTTTATCCAGGATGAACTGTTGTGGGGACATACGGGACATAGAGCACGGAGCCCATGGGATAGAGCAATCTGCATGTGGATATAGGAATAGATAATCCTTACTAGTAACAATTATTAGTGATCCGTAGTCGTAAACACATGGGAACTAAAAAGTCGGACAATAGAATATTTGTGTAATATTTCCTTAAATGTCAGCTCCATTGTCTGCACGCTGCGGAGTTTAACAATTATCTTTTAAGATTACGTAAACTTCATTTTCTATATCTACCAAGAATTTTCGGTAACACCATTAATCCTCTTACATTTATATTTTTTGTTATGAAAAGCCGCTATTGATCAATCGAAAAATTACATACAGTGGATGTTTATAAATAAAAACGTATTAATCTTGACTTATAAGTATCACAGCCTTTTAAAAATGATTGGTTTGAGTTATTCGTATAATGTTACTTTGTACTGTACTGTACTGTATTTTTAAAAATCCAATTAACATAATTTTTGTTTTTTTCCGAATAGATTACTATTACTAGAAACACGCATACTGTATAAATGCCATCTCATAAAAAATACTTTTGTTAATATAGAGTATGTATACTGTGTGTATTCAGAAATTCTTGGATATGGAATTATTATCAAAATTAGTTATCGAACTTGATTATACAGTATCGTGCATTGTATATTTTTATATTTAATCGATGATGATTAGTAGTTATTAAACGAACATATTATTGAGATTAACATTATATTATATTATGACTATTTAATAATGCGTAATACATTTAAATACCTTTATGTGCTTTTTCTTTTTTCTCTTTTCTTTTCTTTTTTTTTTTTGTGGATGTTCTAATCGATAATCATAAAAAATTGATTTTTCTAAAAAATTGATTTTATATATTATTATAATTTTTTAAAAATCGATAAAAATCATTTTTTATTTATTTGTGTATACAAAATATATATATTGAAAAAAAACCTCATTTTTCACATGTATTTAACAGGAGTTATATTCTAATCTGCCTATATTAACTAGGAAACGGAAACCGTTGAAATGTTCGAAGGATTCATCCATGGTCTATAAGATCGATAATAGTTATTTATAACCTTGATTTAATTATGCTATTTTTAAAACGTTAATATGTAACTTTTCATATTTTCATATAGCATACGGTAAAAATATTTTCATACGCCTTGTGCATACATAACATCGATCTAATAACATACCATTAATGATCTCAGATAATTATTTTTAGTATGAAACGTGTATAAACACATGGTGAATTACGCGTGCGGAAAGACAGGATGCGCGTAAACGGATGCCTAGCCTTTAATGTTCTTTATGAACGCGTGCGGACAGACAGAGTACGCGTAAAAGGATGTCTAACTGTTAATGTCCTTCGGACAATTATTTAAAGTAAGTGAACTATTAATTTGTTTGTAATCTTCTATTTGATTATTAGTTCTTGTTTATAAATTGTAATACAAAAATTGCAATCAGTTTATTTTATTAAAAAAACCAATACTGTGTATTTCAAAATGTTAATATTTAATATTGCATTAACAAAATCAAAAACAATATTTAATTAATATAAAATAAATAAAATAAAAGACTTTTCCTTATATAAATAAATAAAGCAAAAATATATAATTGAATATAATATATATAATATTATTGATTTTTCAGAAATAATATACATGTAATAAAAAATAAAAATAATAAATAATAAAATAATAATAAATAATAAATATTAATTAATGCAATTAATTAATATAGTATTAAACTATTTATAAGAATATTCCTTATAATTCAAAAAAGTCAAATAAAATTAATAGTAAAAATCCTATTGATATTTTATCAAGTATCAATAATAATTTTGTATTTTAAATATTCAATATTATATGATTTATATAATATGATCTAAAAATACCATAAAAATATTATTTCTTAAATATTTTCTCTTCCAGAAATTTTAGAAAAATATCATTTAAATTATATATTTTTGTTACTAATTTCTTAATATAAACTTTTTAATATTATTTGTATTAATTATTTGTACTACTAATTTCCTATAAGCATATTTTCTTTTAGTCAATATAATTTTTTTATATTGGTACAAACATTCAATTTGTATAATATATTATTAAAAATTAGAATTATATTATATATATATTTGATAATTATTTAAAAATCTATTTCAAACTTGTAAATCATTAAAAAAATAAATCAAATATATTTTTTAATATCAAATTGATATTAAAATAATATCAATTTATAATAAATTTATTATATAAGTTATAATCTACTTATATAAATTTATAATAAATTTAAGTATTAAAATAATATTATTAAAAACTCTAATTTAATTTATCTAATACAATATATATTTTATAATATAGATTAAAATTGTTATATTCAAATTATTATCTTAATATAATCTTATAATTTTAAAAATAAAAAAAATAAATAAAAGAAAATGTTTATATTAATAAATAAAAATTTCTTTATATTTTATAATTTAAATATATTTTTAAAATAATTAATAAAAGAAACCTATGGATCTATAGCTCAGTGGTAAAGCTTCATAAATCATTAGGTGAAAGGTCTAGGGTTCAAACCACTTGATTACAAAAATTTATCACAATTCCTTCATAATTAGATCGCATAAAGATGAGACTTCTGGCCTTTCCAGTGGTTACAAGGTTGCAACAAATTATATAAGGAAAGGATTGTATGAAGAAAGACTTCTGGTCTAATTCTGGCTAAACTTGACAATACATTACACAAAATATCACGTCAAATTTGGATGTACAGACTGGGCTGTACTCCATCTTAACCAATTCCATTCATCCATATAGAGGTTAATCCTAGTCAATCAAGATTACATGAAAGAATATAACTAGGATATATTGGATTAATCACTTCAAAAATAGCTATCCTGCACCCACACAGCCCTATAACCTGCTAGAAGTTGGTACAATCCGGATCAATGGCCCATTGGAAAAGAGTAGGACCATTAAGTTGAAATGGAGACTGCCGGGAAGGTTTTCACTTGTAAAGATAAGATTTTCCTTATCCTTGTTACTAGTAGTGTTGATCAAACTGAGAGACCAATGAGGTAAGCCACTTTAAAAGTATAACCTGTCTCATTGGACACAAACTAAAAAGGTTAATAGGCTAACATTTAATTGTAGTCATGTATTATAAAGAATGTTTAATGTAATAAGTATTGAATCCCAATAAAAATTTGCATCTAGTGTCATTTAACCTTAAAAAAAAATAAAAATAATAATAATTAATAAAAGAAAATCTAATATTAAATTAAATTAAAATATTATTTACAAATATTTTATTATCTTGTTTTTTATTATAATTAATAATATTATTAGATTTGATATTATTTTTATTTTTTAAGATAAATATACAACAATATATAACTTTATTAATATATAATATTTAAACAAATATTAAGTATCTTTTATATACAAAGTATATATTAGCAATTGTTTATATCTAATATTTTTTATATTTATATAAAATCACTATTATTTAATAACTATTTTTGGTATTAGCTTATTTATTTATCTTTATATTCCAATTATATATATTTATACTTAGAAGATAAGTTTATATATATATTAAATAAAATTTTCATATATAGAAAATAAAAATTCTTCTACTAGTTTTAAATTACCTTTTTGTAAATTCAAGCTATAACTACACCTGTTATAAAAGAGAGCTAATATGAAATATTATTATAAAAATTCTTCTACTAGTTTTAAATTACCTTTTTGTAAATTCAAGCTATAACTACACCTGTTATAAAAGAGAGCT
>CAJVPV010001804.1:0-14612 GCA_910591835.1 Acaulospora morrowiae | reverse complement strand
CTAAGTCAAACACTTTCCAAAACACATTTACAAACAGAGTTAGTGGGTCTACTGTTTGTTTTAAGTCAACCCACACTCACAATATTTTCGTAGCAATATTTGCTGCGCCATTTTCTTTTTCCAAAAAATTTTCATCCAAAAAACCGAAATCAGTTTACCCCCATAAGATGATCTGCGCTCCTCAATCATCCAATCAGATTTCGCTTAAAGATCAAAACAAAACTCGAACAAGTTCAAACTGGTTTTGTAGCACAACAATACTATACGCTAGCTGTGCTTGAATAGCAGCTATGCCTATCTACTCAGAAAATTTGGCGAATTCTTTTGATTTTTTAAGTATAAAAAATCGAAAAGAAAAATAAAAGTAACTATAGCTAAAACTACGTTAAGTAAACTAAAATCTATTGGTAGAAACCTAATATTTTCCCTCAGAAGCCCCCGGACAGACTCGTGGTCCCATCTCTCCGGCTCGTCAGTTACCATAGATAGAGTATATGTGACGTTGTTTGTTGTTATAGTTGTTGGTAGTGTGTTATTTGTTATTGTTGTTGTGATCGTTGTTGTGATACAAAACCGGTTTGAGCTTGTTTGAGTTTTGTTTTGATCTTTAAGCAAAATCTGATTGGATGATTGAAGAGCACTAATCATCTGAAGGATTAAACTAATTTCAGTTTTTTGGGTGAGAAATTTTTGGAAATTGAAAGTGGCACAGCAGATACTGCTACGAAGTTATTGTATATGAGAATTGACTTGAAACAAATAGTAGATCCACTAACTCTGTTTGAGTATGGATTTTGAAAAGTATTTGGCTTAGTGAGTATAATGGTAATGATGTGTATGGTTTTATTATATAATAAGGATAAGGAGGGGTGCAAGAGAACTGAAGAAAAGAGAACTGAAGAAAAGAGAACTGTCACAGGCCTTTCCTCATGCAACCAAAGGATAAGCAAGACTCCCAAACTTAAGTAGACTTTGACCAGAGGTCCCATCCCACTGCACCAGTTGTCTTGAAGATTCTTGAGTTCCTGAGCTGGGACTCACTTGCGATAAAAAGAGTAAAACATTTTTTCTTGCTTAAAATTACCATAAAAGAAAATTTTTAACAAAATGGACATGATCAGGAGAAAGTGTAAATTATTAATAATTGTTATATATATAACTATATTATTATAAAAAAAAATCAATTAATAATATAATTATTTATTATTTATTATTTATTGTATATTATTTAATAATTTTATTGCAATATAAGTATTGTTGCTTTATAAATGTTTATATGCCTATATAATTAATTAATAAAATTATATAGTTATAAATAGTTTTAAAAATTTTAAATATTATAAAAGACTTCCATAAATACAGATTTTTTCTAAATTTAATTGTAAACATTCTTTCATATTTTTATGAGTTTTAAATATAATAACTTTTTTAATAAGTTAATATTTACAAAATTATTTCTTGTAATTAAACAAAAGTAACAAGGATAATTTGAATTAGATTATTTATATGTTAAACAAAAAGTTAATGCTTCTGGCCAATCTGCTATTATTGTGAAGAATTTAGAATAAACCAATAGCTTTAATTTTTATTAAAAAGTTGAAACTATCTTGCAATAAAATTAATAGTTTTAAAAGAATCTTTAAATATTTGTAAAAAGTTTTACTTGATTTTTTTTTGTTATATTTTCAGATTTTATTATAGAAAAATATCCCAATAATTGGTTTGCATCAAATTTATTTATTATTTTTTTTTGGGGTGAAAGATGCTTTGTGCATGTGTGTTTTTATTGAGTAGTTTATATTATACATGTTGCTGAAATTCATAGATCCTTGATGCAATTGACGCAATTATTTGATGCAATTAATTGAGTCACTATTAAAACATATAAATAATTAAGTCATAATGCAATTATTTTTGAGGATTTTTGGAATTGAGTCAACAGAAAAATAATTTATACCACATGTATAGTTATATCCAATTACATATATACTCAGGTCCATTTAAGTTAACCTTGCTCTATACCTATAGACTTACCCAAAGTACCAATTGACACCACAGAGATGGATCTGCACCCTGGGTGGAATCTTTAGGGGATAAAAATCCTACCACTAGTTTTAAACTATCTAACCTAATCTAGATCCTGTCTTGACTGTATTGCATCAGATTTATTATAGTTTCATGTTGGTATTGTTAAAGATAAAAAATGTCAAGTATATCAAGTATATAATAAGAAAGTATAAAAGTAACAAGTAAAGCAATTAAAGAAAAAAGTTAGTTGTAACAATTTTTTGCTTTTACTGTAATACATTCTGTGACCAGAAACTTCTGAAATCTTGTGGAACACCACAGAACCTCCTGGAATATTTAGAATTTTCTGGCATATTATTAATCATTTTCTATTAATTATTGTATTTATTATCTTTATACTTATTTGGAAAACATGTAACATTTATTATATATTATTTTTCTTTTATTTAATATTTATAGTACATAAGACCTTCTAAAAGAATCAATAAGGACTTATGTATTAATAATATGTATTTTTTTTTTTAAAGTAAATAAACATCAATTCTTTATTTATGTATATATTTCAAGATATATATTTAGAAAGAATCAACATCTTTTGGATGCAGAGCATACAATATGTTAAATTCTAGCCTATCTACTACAACTATAAATAGCTAATACTGAAAATAAAATTTAAATAATATTGATACTAAATATAGGCCAAGTAGTAGCTATACTTATCTACTTAAAAAAATTTTTTTAAGTGATAGAAAAACTAAATATAATTAAAGTTAAAACAAAATCAAATAAATTATAAAATCTATGAGAAAAAGAATAATATTTTCAAGAGAACCCCTAGCCAGGCTCTTTGTCCTGTCTCTCTGATTCTTTGCAACTTGTAAATAGAATCTTTGTTGTCTTTTACATGTTGTTAAAGTTATCTCCACCGCTGTATATAAGCTAAACTTGCCATCTGCTTTGAGGATCCATACTATCTTTCATGTGTCTTTACTAAAACTATTTGAGAAAACATTCACAAATTTTGAGTAAACAATTTCACCTTCACTTTTTTTTATACTTAAAAATCAACATAAAATAGAAACTATCTTAGCCTAAAGAATCATTTGAAAGAGATCACAATACTTGATTAAATGGATTGGATATCCATTATATGATACAACTAGGTAGCCTGTGAAAAATCTAACCAATACTAGTAAAAAAGTCAAGAATTTTAAATTGATGAAATATCTTCTTATAAGAAAAAAAAATATATCAATTTTTTTGCTTTTATTGAACTATATGCCATATAACCAGAAACTCTTGAATCCTTGTGAAACATTCTGGAACCTCCTGAAATATTTTAAAACTTTCTAGCATATTATGAATCATTTATTATTAATTATTGTGTTATTATCTTTATTTTTATTTTTTTTTCCGTAATCAAACAAGTATTTATTATGTTTATTTAATCATTGGAGTTGAAAACATACAAGTGTGAAACTTTTATGCATAAACTAAGCTAATACTTGAATACTTGTCTCTGATTGTTAATCTCTAAGTATGATCATGGAGATGAATAATGTTGCTTGCTCATTTCCTCTGTTTCTAAGAGGATTTAGTTCATTGCCTGCAGTTCATCACTACAGTTTACCTTGGCAAAATCTTGATTACTTTATATTCCTAACCATTTGGTTCCCTTCTTTATCTTGTTCCATAAGGTCTATGCAAGGATTTCTGAAATCTTGTTATCTTTGGTTGCTGGGCTTGTGTCTGCTGGTATTGCTATTGTCTCTTTTTTCTTTTCTCGTGATCTGTATTTCTCCTTGGACTTGAAGACTTCCCTTGATATCCTTGAGTTGTAATCCGTCTCTCGTTCTTTTTTTTTTCATGTGCTTTCTTCCGATATTCCAGATTTGTTGACGAAACTCCTTACTCCAACCTTGAGATATCTTGTTTAAGATCTTTTGGGCTGCTGCTTTGTGTATGTTGATATCTGAGTCCACTCTAGTGTTTCTTCTTTCATCCACAAACCCATACCAATGTTTATTAGTTCTTTTGCTGAAGACAATTTTTTGACTCTCCATCTTTTCATTATTCTATAAATTAGTGTTAGATTCTATTTGGCTTTCTTCTTGTCTTTGTTGGTGTGCTTTGTGATCCAGGATGCACACAGCTTGTTAAGAATATTTTTCTATATTCTGTCTTTTTCTTTTTGGAGTTTGTTGCAAGTTGCCAAGTGATCTCATGATCTAGACAAAAGACACATTTGATATTTGCTCCTAGTTTTTGGGTGTTTCGCTTGACTAGGTTGTCCAGGGTTGGCAGTTCATTGTGTAAGAGCTTGATTTGAATGTTCTTTCTTTCATCTGTTTGAATGAGGTAGTTAGTGATCCTTTGTTATTATTATGTTGCCAGAAACCTCTCCAATCGATTTTGTCATGATATCCATTGTATTAGAATCTCTCTCATGTTGACATCTTTAATGAATTCTCTAATTGGGATGTCTATGGGGATCTTATTCCATTCTGGTACTGTGATTGAAATTATTGTTGACAATGGTTTCTATACGATTACTGGCTTTTCTTTTGCTGCTTTAGCTAACTAATCTGCTGCATCTTTGCTATGGGCTTTGACTTTGGTGAGTTTCAGTTGGATTCTTTTCCTTGTAATTGTATTCATTAGTCTTAACCATAGCTGCCAGTTTGAATGGAGTTTGCTTAGCTTTGTGAAGGTATTAATACAGTTGGCACTATCTGTTTTGATTTCCACTCTTCTATCGTTTGGTATAGTTATCACTGCTAGGAGAATTGCTACTAGTTCTGCTCTTGTTGGAGTGGGCCAGCTACCAACTCCTCCTTGGAACATTCTTCCTGGATTCAGTCCTTCTGTTTGAAGCCACACTGCTCCCATCTTTGTAGACTGATCTGATGTTTTGCTTATAGCTCCATCTGTGTAGAATTGATAAGTGTTTTCTTTGTCTTGATTCATATTGAGTCTATATTCTATACATAGCCATTTTTGGTATTCTTCTGACTTTATGTTGTCTTGAATTATCTGTATGCCATTGTCTTCTATCTCAACGTATTGGAGTTTGGATGTGTTTGTATTTTTAATCGAAGTTCTTCTAATTTTGTTTTGGTCTGACTTTCCAAAATATGTGTTTCAACTGGTATTATTGGCTCTTTGCTTTTTCTGTATTTGGCAATCTTGTTTATTCAGTTTATGGTGAGTGCGGGGTTTTTGTTGGCTTGTTCTTGATCAGCTTCAACCTTTGTGAACTTGGTTGTGTTTGGATTTTTTCCCACTCCAATCTGAAGGTATTCTATGTCTCGATCATTTGTTGCTTGTGTGTTTCTACTTCTGAACCAGACCAGTTTCTGCTCTTCATCATTATTTGTACTTACTTGTCAGTTCCATTTCCTGTGGTCTATGTTTTTGTTAAGTGTGAAAAGTAGTCTATTTTGAGATATCCAATCATATCCCAACCATTTTTTCTTAAGGACACCATAATCATTTGCTAATATTTTTTTCATCGATTGGTACCATGTTGGTGTAGGTCCTTGTCCTTGATTTTTTGGGAATTGTAGCATTTTCCAGTTTAGAAGCGTGTTGTATTTCTTGTCTATTAGTTGATCTACAAACATGATGTGTTTTCTTAAGGACTTTGTTGCTTTGCTGTAAGAGGGTTTTGATCATTATATGTCCTTTTTTCCATTGAAATATATTTGTCCATTGAGAGTTTGGAAACGTAATTCCCATTTTGTTTGCTGCTTTGAGTATTTGTGCTGAGAGGTTTCTTTCTTAATTGTTGTTGGCGGTATTTTCAGTGAAAAGATTTGTTGGCTCCCAATGTTGTATTTGTGCTTGTTTAAGTCTGATTAGGGTCGATTTTACATGAGTGGTTGTGGTTGTTCAATCTGCACACAAAGTTGGTAATTTGGTTCTCTAACTGTATCTCCTCTATACTTTTGATTTTGTAAGAGTTTGTAATGTATCACGAAGTTGGGAATTGTTTCTGTTATGTGGGCTACTCTTTTAAGTACTTTTCTTAATTGTGCTAAGAGATTGAACTGTGTTGTATTCTGTATTCTATTCTTGATATCAGGACTCTATTAATAATGTACTCCATGTGCTTGTCTGTTATTAACTTTTTTCCCAAATTTGGTAAGATTCCTTGAATTTCTTGTTGTATTCTATTAATGGTGTCTTTCGTTTGGTCTTTGTTGCCTAACCATATGCCAAGAAATCTTGTATGGCTTCTGTGGTCCAGTTCTTTGACTTCTTCTTGTTTGATTCCTAATTTGGTCTTTGTTGTTACTTTTTATTGTAATAAGAACTGATTTGTTGCCATTAATTTGGGAGTCGTTTGCTGCATAAAACCATTTAGCTCTTTCGAGAATCAGTTCCATGTCTTTTTGAGATCTAGCTATCCATGTTGTGTTGTCCATATAGGTGATTGATGCTTGCCTGAGAGATAAGTTCTCTATTGAGCTTGGATTGCTTGATGGCTTGCTGAGATCTGGTATCCAGGAACAATCCATTAAATAGCCCAGTGTTTTGTTCTCTTGGATTTCACACAGTAATGGATTGTAGAAGATTCTCCAGAGTAGTGGAGAAATTGTCTATACTGTCTCCTGCCATTACTTCCTTGATGAGTCCTACATCTGTAATGATCTTAATTTTCCTTTGCTTGAAGGGATTCAGAATGAGTCTGAAGATCTTCTCTGGTACTTTTATTCTTTGGAGTGCTTGTTTAAGCATTTCAAGACTGACAGTATCATATGCCTTGGCAGTGTCTAATAATAGAATCCATAATTCTTTTTTCTCTTTATGAGCTTCTTCACAAATATTGTTAAGCAATTGGATTGGATCAGAAGTACTTTCCCCTGGAAGGCCTGCAAAGTTGGGACCTTTGAGTATGTTGTATTTTTTGCATATTAATGCTAACCGGTTATTAAGAATCTTGTTAAAACACTTTCATGTTGTTTCAAGTAGGATTATAGGTCTGGTATTGTAGAGTTCTCCTTGCCATTCTTTTCCTTTGGAGATCAGATATAGGAGGCTGTTCTTCCAGAATGCTGGTGTATATCCCTGTTTTAAAAACAAATTGAAAAAGCTACATAGGATCTTTTTGGCCTGGGGTCCTAATCTCTTAAGCATTTCGTATTTAATTTTGGAGGGACCTGCTCTTTGTCTTTTGGTAGGTCTTGAAGGACTTCTTCCAACTCTTCTAGTTGGATTTCTTCTTCTAGCTTCTCATACCAACTATCTTGTATTTCATCTTTGGGTTTGTATTGCTTTTCCCATTGCTCATCCAGCATATTGTAGTTGTTGTGCTTCTGGAATGCTTTTTGATAGTATCACTCTGTTTGGCTCAGAATCTTTTCTTTGTCAATTGTGAAGTATTCTCGTCCTTCTTCATCTACTGCCTTCTCTAAAGTTGTTTGTTAGTGTTTGTACAATTCTCCTCTGGTTGTCCTTAAGGTTCTGACATCTGGTTTCAATTGCCTTTAAGATTTCTTGGTTGATTCTTTTTCTTTCCTCCATGAGACATGTCTTTCGCACTGTTGATTTTAGATTGTGTATATATTCTTTGATCTGTGATGGGACTGTGCTCTGGTTCTCTATGCTCTGTAATAGTTCATCTACTGGAGGTTGAGAGTTAGTTGAAAGAATTCCAATAACCTTAAGCGAAAGGTCTTTGAGTTGTTAGGATAATGCAATGGGTTCTATTTCTGTGGGATCTTTTTGAACCTTCTTCTGTAATTTATGGAGCTGCCTGTGTAGTTTGATTAGATCTTTTTCTTTACTGTTTTGTGTTCCGTTTTGTTGCTTTTGAATTCCTCTGGTGGTTTTCTTTTCACTGTAGAGGTTGTTGAATGCTAATAAGATTATCTCATTCTTTCAAATTCACTCCGCCAGTATTGAATTTCATCAGCTTGGTTCTCTGGATCTGGTGCCTCATTATGTAGACTTGCTATTTCATTATAGAATTTATTGTTTCATATCTTGTTTTCTATCTTATCTTTGAGTATTGTCCATTGTTCCTCTGATGTTTTCGCCAGGTTTATGATTTTTTTTTGGTGTCTCTTGGTCATTTTTTGTTGCTCTGTGACTATGTGGATAAGAGATTTCTTAGTTACTTGAAGTTCTAGGAGGGTGTGGTCGCTATTTGTAATCTCTTTAGAGTTTTTGTTTTTAAAGCTGATCAAGCTATTGGCTATAGCTGGTGAGCTCCAAATATAGTCTATTATGCTTGAACTTTTGCTATTAGACCATGTATGTATATCTTCCTCGCTACCCCAGAGTTGTTGAAGATCTATGAGATTTTGGTTAGTGAGATAACAAATATTTGTGTTTCTGGTTCTTTGGCTGGGGTAAAGGTTTTACTGAAGCCTATGTTTCTTTGGTCATATCTGGGATTAAAAGTGGCATTGAAGTCACCCATTAAGATGAATTGATATTGTTGTTGGATCTTACTCTGGACCAATATTTGGATCTTTTTTTGGATGGATAGGCTTTTTCATTTGTCACAAGGAAGATATATTTGTGCTATCCATGTTTTGCACTTTTTGCTCCAGAGGTTGACAGCTACCAGGTGGCCATCAAGTCTATCTATACAATGATGTTTCTTTCCAAGCCTTTATGAATTAGTAAGAGGACCCCTGCCCCCATGGGGTTTAGTGGACATGAGCTTGTAAGGCATTTGTATTTGTCTTTGCTATTTTGAAATGCAAACTGTTGGTTGGTTTGGATGAGTTTGGTTTCACTAAGTTCTAGTATATCTATTTGACTTTCCCAGATTTCTTGGATTAAGATTTCTTGATCTGTTGCACATGTGATTCCTCTGGTATTGTGAGTTCCTATTTATATTAAGTTGTTGTTGAAATTGTACAGGTGTTTTTTTGTTTTGGTATTGTCAGGGTTTGGATTTGGGTTGTTTAGGAAAAGTTCTTTTTGCTCGTGAAGGAATGTGGAAATGTCAATGTCTAATTGTTGGTTATATGCTTTTGAGAAGTATTCTAAGTTGAAGGTATCTAAAGTGTGGATTACTGCGGGCCTTGTTATTGGAGGTTCTATTTGTTGTGAGTTTTTTGGTGATTCGCTCCCTCCAATATTGTTTTATTGCAGGACTGGTGCAACTTTTTAGGAGGAGTAATGGAGTTTTCCACTGTATTTGTTTCTTTTGTCTTCTAGCCTCATCAATCTGGCACTGATCGATTCCAACATTGTGTGAATTGTATTCCAAGGAGTTTGTTCTTCAGATATATTGTATTTGCTTGTTATTAGTTCAGTAGTGTATTGATTCCTTTTTCCTTTTTTGTTCGAGTTCCTTGGATTGTTTTGGATTTTCTTTCCTTTGGGGATTATGAAGGAGTTTGAATTCTTGTACTAACCTGTATAGCTTTTTTCTCTTGTTATGAAATCTTGTGTTTGAACTTTTGGCTTTTTATTGATACTTTCATATGTTTTTGCATTGTCTTTGGTGCTCCACCAGGTTTTACTTTCAAACAGTTTCACATATGATAATAGAACTTTGTTCAGATCATTTTGGTTTTCAAAACCTATAATTAAGGATAGGTCCCTAAACTATTTAGTATATAAAATTTCACAGATTAATTATGTCCCTTTTTAAAGGACATAATTATTTATTCATTACTTTAATAGGGACATAATTCAAAAAACACTTGAATAAAGTGTCCTAAATTGCAAAAAACCTTTATAGGTAGTTTTTTTTTGACCTTATATTTAAAAAAAAACTTTTTTAATAGTAAGAGACATTTGAATTATGTCTTCACCTTTAATTTAGGGACCTATCTTTACCTATAATGACAAAGTTTTTTCTTTTGCCAGTTTTGCTGTTAAGTGGAATATATATTGTTTTGACCTTTAGGTGTTTTGTTGCACTTATTATTCATGAGGCAGATGTTGATTTTCCAATGTCATATAGTCTAGTTATGATTTCATTGCACTCTATAAGAATGTCCTGATGGTTTTCTAATGGTGCTAGTCTTGCCATTAGATTATCCAATAGGATTGACTAGATTTTCTTGAGGTTGGTTTCTGTGGATTGGAATGCTACTGTAGCACTGTTGTAGTTGTTGTTCCCCTTTGTAATGTTAAGTGATTGGATTTTCTTATATTTACTAAGGATGTCTCATACTTTTTTGGATGAAGTGTGTATTGGAATATCCATAAGTATATATTGATCCAGTATTAATTCAGTAGTTTTTGGATTTTCTGTGCTTTCTGAACTTTTTGAGGCTGATGAGCTTTCTGATAGTGCTTTTTCGTCTGGACTGACGTTTCTGGTAATATTCAAAATTATGTCTTGTAGTTGTATATATTTCAATAGCTATTGTTTACACCTGTAAATGTCTGTTGTTTCATTAAAACCAAGACTTATTCATTTGTTTTTTTCTATTGTCAGGACTTGTATTTCATCATGTTTGATAGGCACTTGAAGCATGTTGGCTATTTCTTGTAGTTATTCTTCTTTACTGATTTGGGAGAGAAGGTTGCATCTAATTCAAAGTTGAACTCTGCCCTGTTTGTTAGTTAAATTGAATGAGTTAGGACTGTTGTGACTTTGATTTCCTTCAGCGTGCTGTGTTTGATATCTTCAGTTTTCTTGTTGGCTTTGTTGTCTTGCCTGAGGTTTGAGTCCTGTATTGCAATTAGTTCAAAATTTTCTTTGTTTTTAAATTTGCTAATGCATGCCAATCTGTCTTTTTCATAGTGAAAGTGGATTGTATACCATCTGTTTCCATTGTGAAAATATGATTAAATGAGATTGTGTTTGTTGGCGGAGAGCTTGAAGATATTTACCAGATACTTGATCTGTTCGTCCTGATTCTCTCCTAATGTGTTTGCTATTAGAGTTCCTACTCTGTATGTCCCTTTTTTGCAGATGTGATGGGAAATTGTTGGTTGGAAGTCTCTGTTTCTTGTTATATATTCTTTCTTTGCTCTTATGTCTTCCAATGAATTGAAAGTGAGTATTAGTGTGTCAGAGTCTTCGTTTGAGAGAGATTGCTCTTTCATGACTATTTCAGGGACATGTGTTTTCTGGTTTTCAGTTATGTTTTCAGGAATCTGTTTATTCATGATGACTTCTGGTATTTGTTATTCTTCGTTTGCTTGCTTTATTACATCTTCTTGATTAATGTAATTTTCTGGCATGTTTTCTTTACTCCTTTCAACTACCTCTTGTTGATAGTTGTGATTATGGTTTCTTGTCACAGGTTGTCCAGAGAGTAATGTAATTTCTGGATTTTTATTTTGTGCATATCATGGGTTGTGACCTGAATGTAGAATATCAACAATCTGAGACACTTGTTGTGAGTTTTCTAACATATATTTGTTTAATATATTCATGTCTAGTTGGTTGAATGTCCAGATTTTCTTAATATATTTTTTAGCCAGCATCTATTTAACAGCTGTATATAAATTGATATTGAAAAGTTTTGCCACTACTGCATCTATGACTGTAGTATTTATTATTGCTCCTAATTCTACCAGTTCTGAAGCTGTATTTGTTGCACCATTTTCAATTAATGTGCGAAACTATTTTTGTTCTCCTTTATTGTGATTGTCTTCAATTGTTTTGAGATGTTCTATAATTAGATTTTCTATTTAGATTGGGTTGGAGTCAGCCATTGTTTTGGACTTTTGCTTGGTTGACATATGTGAACTGGCTTAATTTGCTGTTTGTTTGGTACGTGTTGGTTTGCTTGAAATAACTTGTTATGCAATATAGTTAACCTTTTTGATATGTGGGGTTGAGATTGACACGTGTTTTGTCAAGTTGTTTGTAGTCTGCTTGTTTTGATAAGTCCTGTTTGTGTCTTGTTGCTTTGTTTGTAGCAATAACGTGTTTGTGCTACTGCAGATTTTGCTTTGGGAGTGAGTTAACTTTAGTAAACTTTGGATCTGTTGTGTACACATGTCACATTTTGGATTGTTGTGTTTATTTGTTTGACAGTTGTTAATATTATTTGGCTTTGAAAAGTACGTGTTTGCATTACTGTTGATCTTTTGGAGGAGGTAACATGTCTCTGGTTTTTTGTCTCCAGCAAAAATTTGATTGCGTAACAGATGTTGTTTATCTTCAAAAAATATTGAGATCTGTACTTTTCTTTTCAATTACAGTAATGAGAAAGTCTTGGAACCTTTCTGATTTTGTATTGATGTGCGAGGTTGTCTGGTTTATCAGGTGTGATCTGGTCAATACTAAGTCCTGCTGGTGTCTAGGGAGGTATCTAACCTGGTGCATGACTGGCTAGCAGCTTGTGAAGTGCAGTGCTGACTTTCTCTTTTAATTTTACTGTAAATTGTATTCTTTGTTTTTTCTTCTTTTTCAATAAGAAATCACAAGTATCTGTCTCTAAAATTGAGAAATAAAGAAGAGTTAATATATTTTTTAAACCTACAGTATACTTGTTATATTTGTTCTCCTTTATTTTCAAGAGGATATTGTGGAGTTTTCCTTCAGATATTCTCTTGAAGTGTTTCTTTGAGTGTTTTTTGAGTGTTTTGTAGTATTACTAAAAAAGGAAATTTTTAGAAATTTGGAGATTTGCAGAAAAGAGTTTTTTTTAAAGATATTATAATATAATTATTTGTTAATTATCCTTGATATAATTATATTATATTGTCAATAATAATAATAATAAAATAGATTCTAAACCAATAAAATACTATTGAAAAATTTTTAATAATTGTATTAAAAAATACGAATCAAATACTTAACTGTATTTTCTTTTATAAACTTACTATTAAACGATTTTAATGGAAGATAAAAATCATAAACTATTTTAAAAAACCAAAAATCAAAAATCAAAATAATTTTTTTTTTTTTTTTTTTTTTTTTTTTACTGCAAACAAGCATAAAATGCGAGACTTTATTGATTAATTAATAATCCTGTCATTACATTAAGCATCCATTTAAGTTAACACTAGCCTATTGCACAAAAAACTTCTAAAACGATAAAAACACCACGTGGGTGAAACTACAGTAGAAGTGGTTCATGAATGGCTTATGCCTGTTCATAAACAGCTAAGTTATGGCTGGTGAGAATATTTTTTTTAGTAGTACGGAAGATTTTCAGGAGATTTGTCTTGATTTGGTAAGTTTTTGATGTGTCATTGTATGATATTGTTGTTGTTGTTGTCGTTCTTAACAGGTTGATACCGGTTTGGTTCTTGTTTAATTGGAGTATCAGAATTGGATTGGCCGTTGAGATTGTGTAGATTGTTTGAAGGGGTTGAGCTGGTTTTGGTTTTTTATTTTGAGAAAATTTTTGATGTCATTGCAGTGGCGCAGTAAAGCGTACTGTGTTTAAGTTGTTTAGAAGGGTTTGGTTGAGACAAGTAGAAGAACCCAAAACTCTACTTAAATGTACTTTTAGGAAGAAATCGGTGATGTTGAGGATGATAAGAGGGATGATTATTATAATAGTAATAAAAGAAGAGGTGCATAAAGACAAAGTTAAGAAGGAGAACTGCCACGGGCCTTTTCCCATGCAACCAAAGAATAAACAAGACTCCCAAACTTGCTTGGCCTTTGACCAGAGGTCCCATCCCGATGCAACAGTGATCTTTAAAGTCCTTATGTCCTTGAGCTTATGGCATAGTTGGCATATTAAAGAGAGAGAGGAAAGCGTTTCTTTCAAGAAAATTACCATAAAAGGAAATTTTCAAGAAATCAGTGGTGAACGGGTGAGAGTTTTTTTTTTTTTTTTTCAAAAATCAAAATAATATAATTAATAATCTGATAATTAGAATATTTTTATAAAATTGTTTTAAAAAAAATTAAATTAAATTTGTATATATTGCTATTTGTTTAAATAGTAATTATATATAATATTAAATAATTAATATGTATAGATTAAGGTTAAATAACTTTGAAAATGATTATCAATATAGACAATAATATATAAATGAAACTTATGGCTAAAGATAGGTTTCTAAATTAAAGGTGAGGACATAATTCAAATGTCCCTTACTATTTAAAAAGTTTTTTTTTAAATATAAGGTCTAAAAAAAACTACCTACAAAGGTTTTTTGCAATTTAGGACACTTGATTCAAGTGTTTTTTAAATTATGTTTCTATTAAAGTAATGAATAAATAATTATGTTCCTTCAAAAGGGACATAATTAATCTGTGAAATTTTATATATTAAATAGTTTAGGGACTTATCCTTACTTATAGCTAAACAGGAGTTATACTTTATTTAGTATTTATATTCTTAGATTTGATAACCTATATTAATTAAGGCCTTTGAAGTGTTTATTGAGAGATTTAGAAGTTATATCCTATTTGGTTATTTGGTCTTCAGATTTGATAATCTATATTAATCAAAAAATCCTTAAAGTATTTACTAGGAAGTATTAATAAGATAATATATTAGGAAATTTTTTAACAAAGATCTTTGAAGATCTTCGAGCGTAGACCTTTGGAGAATCTCTGTCATTGTTAAAAGACTTTGGAGCAAAACTTAATATATTAAACTCCAGAGATCTTTGATTTATTTTAATAATAATAAAATATATTTATATTTACATATTATATTCTATTAATATTTAATTTTAAATGTTTATTT